>CAJNOQ010002965.1:0-21989 GCA_905250885.1 Didymodactylos carnosus | reverse complement strand
GAACTGCACAGAAATGGTTCAAGCGTTTCAAAAATCAATAAATTTTCATAATAGCCACAAAACCAGATCAAAAACACAAAAAAAAATACATAAAAAATCATTATTTTAACACGGCGCACGAACTTTTTCCTCAACCTAATAGTTCAGACTTCGCTCTTCCAAACAAAAAGAAAGTGCAAGCTCCAGACTAGTAGGAGCATAAAGAAACAGCGCTCGACATTTGTTGCAAAACGTATGCATAACCCGTTAAACAACTAGTAGCAGGTATCTATTAATCTCGAGATAGTTATCAAAAAGACTGTGCCTATTTGAAACACGGGATTTATGTGAATACCATTAGATGGAGCTATTCTTTCTCGGCTGTAATTGGCCGAATACAGAACCAATAAATGACAGAACGTTAAAGATGACTATTTTATGTGTTTGTTTTTTGCATGAGCTTTAGCCTACTTCGTTGGGGAAAGTTATATCTAGTTTCTTCTCATACCATTCCTTCCTCGGTTAGTTAGACCAAGTTTAGAAACGACACCGTGCACGCGATCTAAAAAAGTTCATTAACGGTTAAGGATTGGGAAATACCTTCGTTAGGAAACCCATGTGTCTTTCTTGCACAGCTGAATGCACTTGCTTTATTAATAATGTTAATACTTGACGTTTTATTAGTTACTGGTCTCTCATCATTCACTCGTCACATGTGAATAATAATTTACTATGATGGGCTATTCGATGTCTAGCTATATCAACTGAGCGTATTGAGTTATAGAAATTCGGTTAAATAGCCAAGCTGGCAAGTTTCTCAACTGAATTGTTAGGTTAGTGTAACAAACGAAGTGCACAAAAAAAGAAATAGAGTTGCCTCTTTTTAATTTGCAACTGATCTAAATCCGATGCAAAAACCAGCACAGCAACTGGGTACTTGCATTTAGGTCCGCCCATCATTACATGACCTAAGAGCCGGAAAAAATTCAAGACTCTTCCCGTGTAGAGCATAAAAAGTTACATAGAAATCCATATTTGTCCACTAAAAAAGTCACAGTCTATATGCCTTTTCAAGGGTGTCAAGTTTCGGCCTTCCTTCTAATAAAGCAACTTTGATTTTATTTTTCTCTGCCTCTACAGAGCTTACACATCCGTTGGGCATACCACACGAAAGAGCACTTCGAGTAGTACAAATGCAAATATCGAAAACGTCTCCTAGTACTTTTACAGTGGCAGGCCAGCTATCACAAAATGGCCGAAAATGAAAAATGAAAAAACGGCACTTAGTATTTTCCCTTTTCTGACGGCAAAACAAAACAAAACGTACTTGCACTATACATAAAAATGAAGCCAAAGAGCTGATTAATCCAGCAGAAAAGGAATATGGCCGATATGTATCTTCCTCTTTGAGTATGAAACCCATCTTTGAACACCCCTTTTCAAAAACAGTCAACTTTCAGATCCCACAACAGAAAAACTATACGATAGAATTCTTCTATTTTGCTCCCATTTCTAGTACTCATCGAGAGGCTGGGAAATAGTAACTCCTTAGAAGTTCAATAAAAGTCACGTACTGTCAACTTATTGCTTATGCTGGTTGCTGTATCTCACTACTGATGAGGAATTCTAGTTCTGTCCGTTAGGTAAGGTTCGGTTGAGTCGTCTTCTCTATAGGTCTATATCTCTGGGTGGGATAAGGGTGGGTTGTCATGTGTTTCTAGTGGTGTCTGACTACTGTTTAACTGGTCTGTATCTCTGGGTCGGGTAAGGTTGGGTTATGATGTCTGTAGTTAACATATATTTCGCTGAAGTTCTGGGTTGGGTTAGGTTGAGTTGTCATGTGTGTCGAAGGGCCATGTTTAGGGGAATGAGGCCGCGAAAGGTAGCGAAGGTCGACACGTTGCCAACATTATTCTCTATCTACCCTTTGCCATCGCTGTTATCGCAAGCATTCCTGGAGCGCACAGTGGATTTTCTGAAAAGCCTCGGTTTTTCAGCTGTTTCCCAATTTACTCGGCTCAGAAGCACTTTATTTTCACACTGCAAGACACACATGATAATCCAACCTGACCCAACCCAAACATATACAGTTGTTGATCACTAGTAAGACAGTGCAAGACACACATGACTACTCAACCCAACCCGACCCTGAGATTTACTGATATATGTTGACTACATACATGATAACCCAACCTGACCCAATCCACACATATACAGTTGTTGATAACATATATTTCCCTGAAGTTCTCGGTTGGGTTAGGTTGAGTGGAAGGATGGTATGAGAACCGAGGAAGGAATGGTATGAGAAGAAACTAGATATAACTTTCCCCAACGAAGTAGGCTAAAATTCGAAAATTGAGCTTGTTCTGAAGAAAAAAAGAGTACCTGGTAAAACTGCAAATTTTTCTGGTAAAAGTCGTTCCAAAAAATTAAAACGCGCATATTCTTAACCACCTCATCAAGCTCTATCCAACTAGGTATAAAAAATGAAAAATAAATTCTGCTCAAACTGTTGGCAGCGATTAAGATACAGTTTTGCATATTCAATGCTTATTATTATATTACGTTCTATCTACAGTAGATGTGTTTGTTGCATCAATCGTCAACAATAGCAAAAAAGCCTTGAAGATACGCCTCATTGCGTTGTTTATTAAATGAAATGCAATTTCTGTGTTATTGTACAGAAAGGACTAAATTATCCATGTGCCACTCTCATTTCAGATTTGAGTTTGAGAAGAAAAATCAGTTTAACAAAGTCGGTAGCATCACATATTTTCACTAAATAATTGAAGTATTCCGCTAAAATCAAACGAATCAATCTCAAGTAGTACGTCAGAAACAAATGAATATTACATTTTGGTCATTTAAATTAGCTTAGTTGCTGATTCAAAGCATATATTCCATTGGTTTATCAGCGTCCACATACTTGATAGTCAGAGAGATACAGAACAGTAAAACAATGCATAAATATAAATATACTTTAACACATATGTCTAACTACAGGCAGCATCTTAAAAGAAAATTATATAGAGAGAAAGGTAATCGATGCATTTTCTTTCAGTTCCCATGCGGTTTCTTTAACAATTTCAGTTACTCTGCATCGTTGTTAATAATATAACATTCAAATTTGCTAATTCACTAAACGGTGAAACTGTTGCCAGCTATTAAGATACAGTTTTACATATTCAATGCTTATTATTATATTACGTTCTATCTACAGTACATGTGTTTGTTGCATCAATCGTCAACAATAGCAAAAAAGCCTTGAAGATACGCCTCATTGCGTTGTTTTTTAAGTCTGCACTTATATTGACGAACTTAAGTGTTGCACGAACAAAGTTAAATGCACAGCTTAGTCGCACAGTCTTAAGTTAAGTCCATGCACTTAACTGGTGCATAGATGTATTGCAATGTAGAGTACTTTTTCCAAAAAGAATAGAGTTCGTGATAGTTCGGGTATGGTATGAGCGTATGAAAAATTTGGGGAAAAGCGCGAAAAAAGATTAAAAAAACAAACAAATAGTAAACGGCGTATCCAAACTTTTATATAACATTCTCACATTCTTTTAAATGGTTCTGATTCACCGAAATGTCTGCAAACAGAGGTGCGAACTGGCGGGCTGAAGAAATAAGATATAGAGAAATAAAGATAAACTAGAGAATGAGCACTGATTATCCACTGCGGGCGTCCGCTTAATAGTAGCACCTCGGAATGTTCATTTCCTTTTCCAAAACTATCAGAAACAATGCAGTATCACGGTTGAAATGTGCCACATATTGGCTTTACCATTTTCTGTCGCGGTACAAATGTCACATACAAAGTTATTTTCTCTTGAAGAATGCAGCAGGAAGAACATATGATGCAGGAGTGAAACATGTAACATTTCCATTGTGGTACTTAAGACAGGCAACGAGAAAAATGTGATATTCCTTTTACCCCACTGGTTGATTTTAACAATTGAAATCACTGGTATAACGTGAAATGTGTTTTAGCATGTATTCAAATGTGCCTTCAGCACAGAAAAATAATAAATTTTCATGAGTAAAAAACTATCCGAAAATGACAAGATATTACGAACGACCGTTTTCGATTAAAGTAAACGGAAGTTGATTGGTCTTTAGTATTAAAAGGTTGATTGATTGAATCTGGTTACTTCTTATATATAACCGGCGAAAGATTTTAACAGTACAGTAGTTTTGCATTAGAAAGATCTTAAACAGATAAGATAATATATCCTTTAATACTCTGTTGCGTAGCTCTTGAAGGTCAGCTTTATTTTTCTTGCTAAACTTTGAATAAAGAGTCTTTCCATTTGATGAATGGATTCAATCGATATTCTTATTTCTTCAGCCCGCCAGTTCGCACCTCTGTTTGCAGACATTTCGGTGAATCAGAACCATTTAAAAGAATGTGAGAATGTTATATAAAAGTTTGGATACGCCGTTTACTATTTGTTTGTTTTTTTAATCTTTTTCTGCTCTTTTCCGCATACTTTTCATACGTTCATACCATACCCGAACTATCACGAACTCTATTCTTTTTGGAAAAAGTACTGTACATTGCAATACATCTATGCACCAGTTAAGTGCATGGACTTAACTTAAGACTGTGCGACTAAGCTGTGCATTTAACTTTGTTCGTGCAACACTTAAGTTCGTCAATATAAGTGCAGACTTAAAAAACAACGCAATGAGGCGTATCTTCAAGGCTTTTTTGCTATTGTTGACGATTGATGCAACAAACACATCTACTGTAGATAGAATGTAATATAAAAATAAGCATTGAATATGCAAAACTGTATCTTAATCGCTGCCAACAGTTTTACTGTTTAGTCAATTAGCAAATTTGAATGTTATATTATTAACAACGATGCACAGTAACTGAAATTGTTAAAGAAACTGCATGGGAACTGAAAGAAAAAGCACCGACTACCTTTCTCTCTATATAATTTTCTTTTAAGATGCTGCCTTTAGTTAGATATGTCTGTTAAAGTATATTTGAAATGAGAGTGGCATATGGATAATTTAGTCCTTTCTGTACAGTAACACAGAAACGGCATTACGTTTAAGAAACAACGGTGAGGCGTATCTTCAAGGCTTTTTTGCTGTTGTTCATGTGTTACATAATAATCAGGATTACATATGCGAAACTGCATCTCAATAACTGGCAACAGTTTCGCCGTTTAGCTAATTAGCAACGTCAAACACATATCATTTTATTTAAAAATTTCCCAGAAAATCAACGTCTTTGGAATGATTGTTATAAGAATGTGTAAGTCAAAATTGTTGAATTTCTTTTTCTTCTTATTTCGTTCACTATTATTTTTGACGTTTCGAGAACAGCGTTCTCTTCATCAGAATAAAGTAAAAATAAAAATTATACAAGTATATGCTTTTTGCACACATCATCGGCATTTATTAAACTAGAATCAAAATAAAACAAGAACAGTTGTATAATTAACAGAACAAGGCGGTGATACTGGGACGAACAAAGAATCTACGAATCACTCGTTGAGTATTATGGTCTTGTTCGTCCCGATATCAAATAGAAATATGATGAACAATGAAGAAATAGAACACGCGTCTCTGTCGGGATGTGTATAAAAAGAAATTCTACACTTGTGTAATTGTTTTCACCAAACTTTGAGGCAAATCACAGTCAAATTTTCAGTAGTGGAGAATAGTAGACACTCAGCTAGCCCTCTTTACTATGGAGTTCATAGATTTTCGATAAAATGCGTTGTTAGAAACTACACGTCTTATGTATGGTTTGTTGTGATTGAATAAGAACATATATCTGTGCTCATTTAAGATGCTTTTAGATCACACAGTCTGGATTGTAGAGAACGCATTGGTCTTGTTTTTGACAGCACGTGAAAAATATACAAAATAATCTCTTGTACAGATACTAAACCAAACTAACTAAAATTCAGCTTTATAAAAGTTTAAACTCGACCCTTCCTATCATATGCAGACTATTATTAGAGGGTATTGTACCAAAGCATGGTTTATCAGCTTCCACACATTTAAAAGTCAAAGAGATACAGAACAGTAAAACAATGCATAAATATGAATATATTTTAACACTTTAAAGTATATTTAAGCTTCGGTAAACGAAATGCAATTTGGGTGTTATTGCACAAAAAGGACTAAATTCTAAAATTCAGATCGGGCGGTTCAACCTACTTTAGGGTGATTGGGGAGGTTATCAGTTAGGTTAATCTACAGGTAAACCGGACAGTTGCAGTGCTCGGTTAACCGGGTACTCTAACCTAGCTTAAAAAATACGAAAAAAGAATATGTGCCTAACGAGAATCGTAAGATGTAGACGTCTTTTCTTTTTATACATGGGTAACGTTTGGTTACGGAACAAGACAAAATGAATACTGCATTCTCTTTCTTTCACTACTTTCACATTGATCAAAGAATGAAAGTGAAAGTTGTATCTCATATCCTTTATCATCAAGTCGCACAAACAGAAAAATATGTTTACAAAATGAGTTTATCGATATTGCTGGAGATTTTAAATAGTAAAGCTGAAGTAGATTGGGAAGCTGTCAGATATTTTTGAGAATAATATTCTTTTTGTTTCAATACTTTTTAAAGCTTAAGATATAGCCGTTTCCAAGTGCATAAATTTCTGCGCGTAAAACAAGGGGTGTTGCATGGAAATAGGAAAGAAAATGGCTGACAAAGAGCGAAAAAAGTAGAGAAACACAGGCGATAAAGTGCGGAACCTGGATTACAGATGCATAGAAAACTCTATTTTTATGCACTTACTATCTGAGAAGTTTTGATAGCTGATGCTTAGATTTTTCAAAACAATGAGTTATTTATTGGTGGTTGACAACTTAGGGATCTAATAATTCGTTACATACCGATAAACTAGCGCCACTCAGGGCTTATGCGACCTGATGTTTAGAAAACGTGTCGATACATTTCACTCAGTATGTGAAAGGAGGAGTTATGATTTTCGCAGAAAAAGGTAATAAGAAAGACAGACGCTATAATCGATAACAGGCTACTTGAGTTTGTAGCATCTTTTTTATATGTCCCTTTCACACTTTACAACTTTTTAAAACGATTAACGCATAGAGAGACCGAAAAAAACAAATATATGACATGAATGAAAGTGAAAGTTTCGTTATTCATTCTCCTTTCGTCCAAATGAAAGTATTGGAGTGCTTCGTATAAAACTATCAAAAGCATAAAGAATAAGCTTACCAGATAAGAAGGAAAAACTAGGGTCAAAGCTGTTGGTGCAGATTATATATAATCAAGTCTAAAAAGCCTTTTTGTACTATTCAGTCTCTACAGAAAAGAAAAGGGTTAAATCTGCAACATAAAATGTAGAAAACTTAATTTTCTAAATTCTATGTGATCGGACCAGATTTTCAGAAAGCCTTCTTCAGTGTTAGAAACAGTAAATATCATTTTTCACCCAGAACAGCGATTTGTACAAAGTTGAGTGCTGGAGATGAAATTTGGGAAATTAAATTTACGATATTTTTGTCTCTAAACTCAATATTGAAAAACTTTGCTTCATGGGGAAAACTTGGAAATTATGTAAATAGATGGTATTTCTCATTTTTCACCATGAAAAAAACGTTTTTCAAAGTTGAGTTTAGAAACAAAAGTATGGCAAATATAATTTTCTAAATTTTATCTGCTGAGTTCAACTTTGCACAAATCGATCTTCACGGTTGAAAACGATATTTACTGTTTTCTACCAGGAAGAACGGTTTCTGAAAATCTGGTCCCAACGCACAGAATTTAGAAAATTAAATTTTCTACATTTTATGTAGCAGATTTAACTCTCAAAAATGCTTTTTCGAAAGGGAAAACACAAATCTCTAAAATATGTTCTGTATATATTAATATCTGACTACGAACCTTATACATAAAAAATGTACAAAAATCCAGAAGATGCCTTAGTTAGACCCCCATCGAGCGCCGAACGAAGGGAGGCGTGAGGATTGTGTTCGATTTAAAAATCACCAAAGGACGTTCGCTTGCGCAGATCCAACTTAATAAAGTCAAGGGACCGAGCGAGTGGAGACGAGCGTTACCTTGTTATTTTATAGGTATTATTGTAAATGTTTCATTATAATAGTCAGTCATAAAATAAAGTAAATGATACAGTTCAAAACTAAAACGGCTGCTTTTCTTTTCGTATTTTACAGCAACAATTTTAAATTAGTTTATAGATCAAACGATTCTGTACAAATGTTTTCTTAGAGCTCATGAAGTTACCGTAATTTTATTTAAAGTCTCTAATGGTGAGAGTGACGGTTGTAATCGTAAAATAAAGTGACACTACATCGCGATTGCACGTCAGATAATGATTTGTTTTCATTCATTTGTTCACCAAATTTTATGGTGTATTCTTAAACGACGTGTGGTGACAATGTCGTTATTTACGCTCTATATTTTGCAAGTTTTATTCAAACGACATGTATTTTCCATTTTGCTGAAAAATAGAGAACGAAAACGTGACTCTCCCTGTGGTTTCATAAGTTTTAGATGCACCGCTCACCTATTTTGTCTGGCAAAATTGTAGAAAGTGGATCGAAGTGACGAAAGAAATCAACGCGCAATCATCGTTAAACAAAATATCATTTCAACCCACAGTGTAGCAGCAATAGTGAACGATTTCGCAGTGCATGTGAAATGTGCATGTTTTTTTCTGCAAAGCGTTTTCAACGTCTTTATGCCATCGTTTGAAACGCCTTTTTCAACTCAACTGTTCCATGTTATTTGTTGTCTGAGAAGCTCTACAGCCCCTCCGAATTGAAAACTCGAAAGAAAAGTTCCAAGAGATCAAATCACATCTTGTACTATTTGATTTTCGATAGAATGCGAATTGTTTAGTTTAAGTCTAATTAAAAAAGGTTTTGTTTTCTCACAAGAGTGATGATACTTTTCAAATAACAATAGCAACCGCTCCGCAGAAGTTGTGAATCCTTGTACTGGATTTATCTTCTTTATAAACAAAGTTGCGTAGGACATTGATTCTAGTGTGCTCTACGTTTTAATTCCAAAGGATACTTGTAAACTGATGTATTATAAGTGAAAGGTACCGCTTTGGAAAAACTGATGAAATATACTAATTCACTGTAGATCATTTTTGAACGCAATGCGATGGTCTAATTTCAATAAACAGAAGTTTATCTAGCACTGAATGGTTTGATCTATAAATTCTGAGATTGACAACAAATTATTACCTGACGTGCAAACGCGATGTATTATCAGTTTAATTTACGGCTGCAACCGTCACTCTCACCATGGAGGCTTTAAATAAAATTACACCAACATCTAGAGTTCAAAGAAAGCCTTTACACAGAATGGCTTGATCTATAAATCTTTTCAATAATACCTACAAAATGTTGTTGCGAAATACGAAAAGAAAAGTAGTCATTTTAAGAATCTGAAGTGTTTCATTTACTTTATTTTATGGCTGAAGCGAATGAACTCAATTTGAAAACCCGATTTGTATTGGTGTTACTGTTCTTTTAATAGCTTGAAGGTTAATTACGTTATTCTATATATATTATTAGAAGGACTTCATTATGACAGTCTTTCCAATAACACCTTTAAAAAATAATAGATTTAATAACATTTAAGCTGTTAAAAGAACAGTAACATCAACACAAATCGAGCTTTGTCTTCCATCATTCACTTCAGTCATAAAATAAAGTAAATGAAACACTTCAGACTTTTCAGACTAAAATGACTCCATGCGTCTCCTAGCATGAGTTCCCGTGTAGACCCATATCCATGCATTTCCCTTTTTACTACACCTTTGAGAAAAATCGTGGATTAGCTGAATATCCCATTTACTGTGTCCTTATCATCCTGTTTCAATATATGTTGTGTGGTGAGACTTGTTTGGGTATTATTCACACCTTGTCTATGTTTGTCTTTAATGATAACTTGTTTTACTTTGCTTTCTACGATTTTTTTCGGGTATCCATTATTTACCAACACTGTTATCGGGTAGTTCAATTCGATATCCAGAAGCCGAGGAACTGAGCAAATCCTTATGGTTCGAACTATTAATGAAGTAATCAATCCAATTTTTGGTATCGTGGTAAACATGCGTCCCATTTTAGGTACAGATTTGTGTTAGTTTCTTTCGATACATGGTGGTATCAATATGATCTTCGTTTTTTCATTAATAATACACTCAAGAATGCTAACTTTTTCTCATTTTCAAACTCTACTGCGAATCGAACGATGTACTTTATGAATCGAATCTAGCAGTTCGAGTGCCTGTTTCTTATCTCCTTTCATTATAACGAACACATCATCAACATAACGCTTTCACATGGACACTTTCGCTGAAGTTATTGGTGATATTCTCGTTTTCTCAAGGTAATTCATGAATACATCGGCAAGAATCCATGCATTGGCGTTCAGAGAAATCCCATTTAAAACGTTACTATTTTGAATGACGAGTACAAAAGTGATTGATCAAAAGGGTAATTTCGCAGTTCGACAGAAACAGTTTTCGACAGCGTGTTTTGACAGTGCCGAATTTCGAGTCAAAAAACTTCGACACTGTCGAAACGAAAAGTTTTTTCGCTCAAAATTCGACAGTGTCAAAAGGTTTCACTCGAAAATCGACAGCGTCGAAAGTTTTCGCTCTAAATTAGACACTGTCGAAAGCAAAGGGGAAAAAGCGGACTTCATGACTTCGAAGTCCCCTGAAGTCTTGAAGTCCATTGAAATCCCATGGAGTGTGCTGGAGTCCCTTAAAATAATCTTCTGTGACTAAAAATAACCAGTAGTTTTGTTCTTCTTCGAAAAGGAACAATCAAAAGCCTTTTATGAAAACGATGCTATATTCTATATACTCACATACTCAGGTTCTGCCTAAGCCCCCCTTGTAACGGCTCGTCGCCATTACATTGTTCTCCATGCTTGATCTTGTCACAGTTTCTAGAAATTATTAAAACTTCGTAGTTTCGCGGGTTTTAGTGAGAGAGATAATAGAAGAAAGAAATTATTTATTATGTATTCATTTAATACAAGGCGTTTCCGGGGAGCAAAACGAAAAACAAGTCATAATTGAAAGTAAATTTTGATTCTTTTATCATTCTTGTCAATTTTCAACCTCAAATTCAGATCTCTTCTTGTTAACTTTTAACTTCAAGTTAACATCTCTCTCTCATTCTTCTCAACTTTCAAATTCAAATTCACATCCGTTCTCTTCTTCTTCTCTCATATACAGGGAAGGAGGAGCTTTCATATTCTATTTAAACAATTTATATAAATTAAATTTTATACTTGATTTTTATTTAATACTTTATAATTTAGTATTTGCGTTTCCAATACTTCTTTTCTTCTTCCTTACATCCTACATCTCAATACATTAGATTCTACCACATTCTTCTCGAAACAACAACGAAGAATATAACTTATTCAATTAACTGAACTTCAGCATTAAACTTCAGATTGTTCAGACAACGTTTTGTATACAACTTTTATCATTAAACTGGTAATAATTGTTGTTTCTGATAGAATAGAATTGAGTGTTGTTTTGTGAAGCTGTTAGTAGGAAGAGCCTGACGAGCGTCACACCCCTCCCCCTCAGAAACATATAACTTTTATAAAAAGTCGATGTTGAGCTAAACACATCATCAGATAGCCAACAATATCTACTATCAGAATCTGACGTTATTTGGTCCTCATTGAAGAGGTATGGAGGTTTTTAGAAAAGTTTTCTGAAACCTTAAAAAGGCTGACTTTGCGAAACAAATTTACTTTCTGATAGAAAGTAGATCTAAAAATACTTTCAAAGACATTAGGAAATAGAGTAAACATTTCTGATCAAAGTGAGATATCTCCCAGCTGTGAGTGATATTCTAATCAAGAGTTATGAACTGGAATACCTAAAGCATGTATCAGATACTGGCGCTTCCATATCTCGAAAGCGACTTTCACCTTAACGCCGTTTCGTAGCTGCAGGATTTCTCAGTAACGAAACGTCGAAGAGAGATCCAGAAGCTCTTAAACTGAAGCTAACACATGTGGCTAGGAGCTAATAGAGCCCGATTTTGATATTCGTTCTGGATTTGTGGTTAGAAAAATATTTTTATGTGCAAGTTAGTGAGACCTTTTCGCACGTTGGACCTTTGACGCTGACCGTTAATTTGAAAAAATATCAAAAATTCGGCTCTATTAGCTTCTATTCATATGTCTTTTCGTCAGCTTAAAACCAACCCGAGGTCTCCACAAGATTTCGTTACTAAGAAATCCTGCGGCTACCAAAAGTCCCATTTTAGTGACTGTCATGGTGACGTCTTACAAACTATGCTTGATGGCGCCAAAGAAAATTTTCATAACCATACTATCACAAAATCAGCATCTCCGAGATAGGTTTCTGACGGGGGGAAGGGGAGGGAGCACAGTGTGCATCCAGGCGAACATCAGGTCAAAAAATAAAAACTGACTTATGAACGGCACAAACAGTGCGATATATACTTCAGACTATGGGCTATTTAATGGGGTTAGGAGTTTTGTTACGAAGTTTTGTTGAAGTGGAAAATCAGCAACTTAAAAAGCTGAAAATAGCATGATGGTCAGAAAAATTAATTTTACACAAAAATGACCAATCTGATAAGCAAATATTTTGTTAACCTTAAATCTTCGGATGATTCAGTGTATATTACTGGTATATATAGCATCTCAAAAAACCCATTTTCAGCCCCGCCGGAAAAATTTTTCCACATCCAAACTTTTCTTCCCTTAAATGAACGTTATTTAGAATATTTTCCCAATTTCTCCTGTTTGCCCAAATAAAATCTCCACTACTGTACATCATTCGATAGAGAATTTCGCGAGCTACAAAGTGATATATATAATATTGAGAACGAATGGGGCGCGGGTGTCCTAATACTAGAAATAGGTTTTGGGGGCGTGTATATATCATTGTTTGGAGATGATATATTTGGTTCTTTTGATTTAAATTGTTTAGAAAGATATATCTCATCGTTTTTACTTGCATTATGTTGAACAAAGATGTTTTGTGAATTTTCAACACAGAATATGTTCTCTATCTCGTCTGTGCGAATATATAAACGACAAAGTGTAGATTGGTTTTTTTATGAGTAAATCGCCTAAGGTGTCCTCTTCAAAATGGGAGCCAAACGAGGCTTTGATTTTGAATGATTTGGACGTGATATCTGATTTCCATGGAGCACTAGAACTGGCACTCAGTGGCTTCCACTAACCTTGAAAGAAGAAGAGAAGTACATAGTCGATCATACTAAATCTAATCGCAGCGTTTATTTTATTTTACTTTAGGACACCTTAGGCGATTTACTCATAAAAAAAGCCAATCTACTGCTACTTCGTCGTTTAGAGTTACAAAACGGTTTTCTAGAGATCTCCTAGAAAACTGGTTGTTGAGAAATACTTTCAACTTTGTTTTAGTTAGAAAAACATAGTTTAAGGTCTTGGCTATCGAATTGCAAAAACCGGAAGTTTCTATCGCTCTTCGTTCGTGAGTTATTCAAAAATCACTGACGGGCATATAAAAATCCATCAAGAGGGAATCTATTAGAAGACTCTCAGTGAAACTCGTACATAGAACCGCGTTAATAATGGAAATTAACTTGTTGTTGTATTACCATTGAATGTCTAGTGAAAATTCGCATATCAAACTGGTTTTTATTGAAATTTTAATATACTATAGCAGAAATATACTGATTGAAGCAAGCCTCTAGAACTCGGTACCCCCGACCGAGCCCCCGAAGCCATTTTAGCGAAACCCACAAATCGCAGGATGGACTATGATAGTACACTTGGTGTACTTCAGTAGTATACTAAGGGGCTTCAGTTTCCATGAATAAAATCATTTCTAAAAATCGCCCAAAATGGTCATTTTTGGGCAAAATTGTAACTTTCAAGGCGTCTGTATTGAAAACGAAAGCACCAGAGACCGTCAGACTGTTACCAAATATACCTTGGCATATAATCTATTTGGAAATATGGTTGAAAGTCTTACGGTCGACTTTGTTTCAGATGGGTGCTACAACACAATTCAGGCTTTTCTGGATTTGGGCTCTTAGTGCGCCATCTGTTACAAAATAACGAAAGCATGTTTTGAGCTCGCGGTTGCATGGTTTTGTAGCTCACACTGTCTACTATTTATGGGGAGATCTCCAAGATTAAGTAACCTGTTGTTACTTGTTGAATCACAAGAGTTTAAAGTTGGCAAATTTTCAAGATGGCGGAATCTGCGTTTTTCGGGGCTTTTCGTAACATATCAATATCTCAGCAACGATACAACTTTTTGATTTGCGCCTTTTACAAAAGTTCATTAAAATGTTTTGTCTACAAGAGCCCCCTACTTTGGAAAAGTTTTGAAAACACCGATTGAAGACTACTCCGCTGTAATAGGTCGTGGCTTAGGTGCAATGGCTCTTAAAGATATTAGGGCTACTAACTATGACGAAACAGTAGTTATAAGAAAGACAGTATTAAGGCAGTAATAAGGTTCTGGAATGCGACTGCTCTGTAGATGAAAAGTAAGTGGAATGAAAAAATGTTTAAAATTGTCAGTTTAATTGTCTCAATATTTAAAGTTTTGTTAAAAAAACCGTTATACCTAGGTGAATGCAAATGAGATATTAATGAGCCATTAATGGCCAATTAATGATATGACAGAAGAATGATCAATTAATGACCGATTAATGGTAGAAAATGGCCTAGTTATGACCTCGTTTATTAGTCATTGTATGATCATTATTAAAAGTGATATAAATATTGGTCATTAATTGGATGTAGCACCAAACGCACTACAAAGTAAAAGATTTGTAGTGCGTTTGGTTCTTGAGTTATACGAGTTTTAATATAGTGCGTAAAAACAGAAGTTTTCTCGCACTACAACGCATGATTTCGGAGTGAAACGTTCATAATTCAAAAATAATTATCTTATGAGATAATTAAAAAAATTATGTGTGTGAGATAGTTAGCCATTCACCCTGAAGATTAAGAGGAGCAGCCATCAGAATACACGTTATCTCCCTTCCGCCACGTAGAGGCCCACTTTAAAAACCTTTCTACAAAAAAATTACAGTGAACAAAAAACGTATTTATAAAGCGTTCACTAACACACTTTCAAGTGTCTACGACTTCTTTTGAGTTGTAAGATTTTCGATTTTTGGGTATTTTGGCTAGGAAAGATAGAAAATAGAAAGCTAATGTCATAAAAACGACCTTGAAATGAGCATTATTGAATGATCATCAGCTTTTGCGCATTTTTTCTGACCTGAGCGTTAATGGCCGATTTTTATATCACGCCCAAATCCTTTCAGGCTTTTTACCATGTTATGTCAGTCGTTACTGACATAAGTCATGACTCTCCCACCAGCATTCTCTTTGTCATCATTCCTTCTCTTATCATAGCTACATTCATTGTGTTCAGATTCTTTTCTCTCTCTCTCTTACATCTATATATTGTGAGATTTTCTCTGCAGTAGAGGGACAGTTTTTTGTTTTTTCTGTTGTGTTGTTCGACTAAAATGAGATGGGTATAACAATGGTGCCGAACTATAGCAGCTACACGGTCCATGACCAATAATACTGTCACAATGATCAACACTGATGATTTAATGTTGGATGCCATTATTAAAGATTTTCCAAAATTTTCTGGCCAGAAGAACGAAAATATCGATGACCGGTTAAAACTGTTACATGTAAAATTTTTTGCATGAAATTTCGATAAATCACAACAACTTAAACGGTCAGTACAATTTCTAACTGATGAAGCTTTAAAATGGTATATGACACAAGTAGAGTAAATAACCACGTGGGCTATTTTTAAAACAGCATTGCGTGTCAATTATCCACCATCACCAGAACCTACTTGTACAGCTATTTTTCAACAATTATTAACCCGAAAAACAACATCATGATGGGAAATTTATTAAGTATTATAATGATATTAAAAAATTATGTCACTAATATGATCCGAAATTATCATCGGAACAACAACTAGATCTACTTAAAAATGGTATGAAAATCTCTTTATTAGAAAAAATTAATGGTCTAGGTGTTCTTACACCTGAAAAATTATTGGAAATAGTACAGCTGTACTAAGCTGACCAGCAATTAATTGACTATCATATCTTGCAAGCATCATCAGATTCTACTACTCTTGCGTCATAATCATCCAGCATCTATCCTGTCTCTTTTACTCAAGATCCATCATTTAGAAATACTGTAGAAAATTTACACAAATCATTTATAAGATTAGAGCTCTCGGGTTGCAACTAATGGGGAGACCAGAATAAATTGCACTAAATGTCAATGCAGTTCCTATCACTTTCATATTTATAAAAGAATTTCTATTATATGCCAGACGATAGAGAATTTAATTCTCTAAAAACTGTATATTTATTAGACGAGAAAATAAATGATCTCGGAAAATTAGTAGAATGGATCCCACATATAAAAAGAGGACAGAAAAGACATCGGAAAAATAAATTTATCCGTTTCTGCATAAGAGATCTCGCAAAACAAAAGGAAAAAGAATGTATAAATGATGATCGCGGATGAAAATATGTGTCTTGACCACGTTGTGATCTCGTCGTTACAGCTATATTATACAGTACGTATCACAGTGGGCAATTTTGCCTAGGCATGTGGACATTGGATTTTAAAGCGCCGAAAAGATCTCTCAGATATGTTTTCCTAGGTTTTCGAGTGTGTTCTTTCTAATGGGGTCACTTACAAAGTTCAAAATCCATGTTTTAAGGGCTTTCCAGAGATCCGGTCTATAGAAAACCCTTGCAAAACCAGTTTAGAATTTTTTAAATAAGTCCATTGAATCATCCGTACTCAGAAAGCTATAAAACAATTATATGTAGGCCTCCAGATCTCTTTTCTAACGATATAAAAACCACCGGCCTCGAAAACGATAAAAATCCAGGATTTTTGTAAAGTCTACAACTTCGCCCAGAAATGTTTGGGCAAGTTTGAGCATTCCATCTAGACGTGCCACATACAGAGGAACAATTGCTGAAAGTTTCATTGAAAACAGAGCTTGGATGTGGATGGCGTGCCCCCTTTACTGGGCGCATGTTTCCGAAAGACATCCCGTGCAGATAAAAATCATGTTCTTTCCTTTTCGCAACCCGTTCGGACAAAAATCGTTTTATGAATCAATAGCCCAACTGCGCAGCTTCCAGAATATATATGTTACAATTTTTAAGTGACTGCCTATTCGGCAAGAGAAAAGGATTTTCGTCGAGTTGTAGCAAAAATTGCAAAAAATTGTGACTTACCCATCTCGACCACTTAAAGCATTTGGATCAAATATTTTTCACCATTAAATTGGCCACTGGCTAGTATATATAAAACATTATTTAAATCATTAAAAGAGTAACTTTCATTTTTCCACCTAATTTCCATGTGATTGCCCACTGTGCGTATCCCCTTTGACTTTATTATACCATATAGCTATTTTTTTCGCTCAATGTAAATCTAAATGGTGTTGCGAAAGGTTTTGTTAAATGCTGCAGTAATCGAGGAGAGAAAGAGTAACAACGATAGAATGGAGCAGAGTGTCTTTTTCAAAAATCTTTTATGCAGAAACAGACAAAATTATTTTTCTGAGATCTTTCCTGCCTCCTTTTTATATCCGAGATCCATTCTGCCATTATCCTATTAATTTTAAAAATTATCTTTGATGCTGTTATTATTAGACTTCAAATTAGGAATACTTCCAACACCAATATACACTCTAGAAAAACCGTGTTCTTCGGTTTTTCAAAGAACTGAAAAATCAATGAGAATATGGTTCTTCATTAGTCTCAAATAGAGAACTCAAATTCTGTTCTGCAGCTCTCAAGAACTCAAAATTCGTTCTTCAATTTTTTTATAAAGATGTCAATTCCAAAATACCTTTTTAAAGTAGGTTTCCGAGGAGACCTTTGAAAAACCAACTCATAGCTGATAAACTTCAGGTGCAAATACTTTCGATTTTCTTCATGGACAGGTAATCCAAAGCGTCCTCTTCAAAATGGGGTCAAATGAGAACTTGATTTTCAGTGGTTCGAGCCTGGTATCCGATTTCCTTGAATCTTAGGACTGGTATCCAGTAACTTCAGATAGTCTTGAAATCGATTGGAAAATACGTAATCGGCCACATCGGGTCTAATGGCAAAATAGGTCGACATGGTGGTAATCGGCCACGCTGAGTCGAGTGGCAATGTTTATTTTCAGTTTCAAAGCGAGATAAATTCATTATATTAAGATTTTTAAAAATTCAACTTTTTCCTACTAAATGGTTTGCGGAGTAGATATTTCGAAAATCTTAAAATAATGACTTTATAATATAATAAAATAATGACTTTGAAACTGAAAATAAACATTGCCACTCCTAGAAAAACGCTTATAGCTCCTGAATGGAACAAGCTAGGAAAGTCGGCCTTGTGTAGATTGAAAGAGAAAACATTTCTCTATCGACTGACTAAACAAAGTCAATGTATCTGGTTTCGCTGGTTTTATTTGGTTTTGAATTCTTGAACAACTAGTATGCAGTTTCCGTTCGAAAGAACTGAACTGGAACTGTTCCACCCCTACTCAGCGTGTGCCAATAAAGTAACTTATCTAGTTTCATACCAGGTGATTCACGTATCTTGTGTATGAGACTACTTTTCGTACCCACTCGCATACTGCTTTCATCCATCTACTGACACCCATCACCTACCACATACTGGCAAATAGCTGTGCAAGTGTGTTCTTTCAGAAAAAATACCTAAATTTGTATTATGGAAAACTATCGGAAATCTCGCGTGGAAGAGTCATGTCAGGAAAAACTGACTGGAATATTGGGTGATTTATTTATTGAATCATTCGTTATATTTTAGTGACTGAAAAGTTTTCTAGTCATGGTGAACGATACTTCTTAGTGAAATGTCCTCTTCTTTTTAAAAATTACGTGTTTATAAGAGAGATGCACTGGAAACTTGAAAATACGTTATAGAAATTAAAAAACGATTTTCAATTCGTCCATATACGAATTTACTAGTAATTTTCTACGTTTCCGGAAATGTGATTTCCAGGAATTTTCAGGAATTCCACTTTTCATAAAATGAATTTGTATTTTCCAGAAAATCGTCGATTTTGCACAAATTCAGCGACGCTGTTGAAACTTGAAAAATCACCCACGAATTCGTATGTGGACAAATTGAAAACTAAAAGTAGAATATATTTTCAAAGAAATTGAATATCCAGAATAATTTCTTAACATCGATTCTTTTAATTTTAATGTTTTTTTTATTGTTTTCTTTACATGGAGTCTAAAATGGATTTACTGGGTAAGTCCATGAGGTTTCTCCCTCTTTTTTTGCAAAAAAATTGTCATTTTGAGCTGAACATAGTCTAATGTAGAGGAAAGTCTATGCTATAAAATGAGACCACTTCCGGCTCTCCATGACCTTCCTTGAAAAAATGAAGAAGCTTTTAAGTTTTTCCTTCAAACCCTAGAAAATCTCAATTTTTAGGTTCGTAAATTTTTCTCTCCTTTCCTATATATTCAAACTTTTTCTTATATATAGCATGATAGAAGAAGGTGTGCTCTTCAAAAATGGATGTTTTCCAGAATTTTCCGATTAGCTTTCTTAGAGATATAAGCATTGCCGCAAATGCTCTGAAAAACAGAGCCAATGTGTGTACAATATGTGTTTTTCTCACTATGCGTTTTTTAATAGTCCCTTCAATTGGCACACATTACGACCCTCGAAAAAATGGTCCGATCGAGCTCAAAATTTTACCACAGATACTTCAGACTCTATCTCAGGTTCCTTTATTTTTAAAGCATTTTCGATCTCAACTTTCGGCGTGAGAAGGTTTTCAAAGTGAAAAACCAGTTTTTTATATGGGATTTTCAGTATTCTCCGAATATCTCGACAAAGAAAGCATATTTTTCAAAAATAGAAAGATCGAATCTGAGATAGGATTTGAAGTATCTGTGGTAAAATTTTGAGCTCGATCGGATCATTTTTTCGGGGGATCGTAATGTGACTGGATGAAAACTGGAGTTTTCCAGAAAACCCATAGAAAAACACGTCAGAGATTTCCCTGTAACTTTCTGATGTAACTTTCTCTATCTGTTTCTTTCCTTTCTTTTGAATGATGGGTTTTCTCCCTATTCTGTCTGGGGAATTTCCTTTAACTCGGACATTACCATATCTAATGCATTGTTCATAAACCTATATATAGTTGCTGATTTTTTATAATAAAGTGTGAGTGTATCGGTTATATTCGTCTTTGGATATTAAACTGGACCATCAACAACAGCTCTATTGTCGCAGTCGACACCACCTCTTCTCATGAAGGCTGGACCCAGCCTCAGGGAAAACGCTGCCGAACAGCTACAATCCAAACGACTCAATCAACTACTTGATTCAACTCCGTTCTCTGGATCGACTTCACAAGAGGTCTCAGACTGGATTGACGACTTTAGCTTCAAATGTGATCAACTCCAACTAGACGATGCTCAACGGCTATCGGTGGTTATTGATCTCCTAAAGGGCAATGCTAAACTATGGTACGACACACACAAAGATACAATTGATAATTGGGACACACTAAAAAACAAATTAATGACTTACTTTACACTTGTAACTGGTACCGATCACTTTCAATTAGAACAAAAACTCTATAATCGACGGCGACAACCAAATGAGTTGGCAATTGCCTACTGCCACAATGTCCTTAAACTCTGTTCAAAAGTTAATAAATACATGGATGAGGAAACTCGACTCAAACATCTTACGAAAGGGCTCAATGCAGCAGCTCAACTACATATGGATTTAAAAAGCCCGGACACTACTGAAGATCCAAGCTCGTATCAAGTATGATAAATGACAAGAAGAGGAAAAAATTTAACAGAAAGCTACCACATCGTTTGATCATTACAGAAATATATCAACAAGAACAATGCAACATCCTATCATGCAACAAGAACAATCTTCTTCAATTCCACCACAACGATACAACTACTCATCACAGCAACCTCGTTATCCACAACACGGTCCACCTCGAACGCAACACACCAACAACGAGAAAACGTATGGTGAGTGTTGGTCATGTGGTGGTATGGACCATTATCAGTACAAAAATTGCTCAAAAAACTACTAGGGGGCGTGTGTGATGGTCGAACTTTCTTTCCACAATCTCATCCATCACTTATTATAATTGATACACTCGTCAATGGTCAATCAATTCACGCAACGGTTGATACGGGGGCTACTACAGCCTTCATTTCATAAGCTGAATTTGATAATATTATGCATCCACCAATTCAAACAACTGCGACACTCGGTGATGGACGAACCAATATTATGGTCAATGGTATAGTTGAATTAAGTGTCACTATCAATGATATTACCACTGTCATCACAGTCCTTATTGTCGCTTCATTAGGTGCTAAGTTAGTTCTTGGTACGGACCGGTGTAACTCAAATAATGTGAACGTGAATATTGGTTAAAACCAAGTTGAGATCAATCACCCACAAGGCGGAACTACAATAACACCGTTTCTTGATGTGGGCTCGGTCGATGTTCGCCTCGCAGAAGAAAGAATACGAAATGCAGGTGCCGATCTCATCTGCTACTCCTTATTTTTACCAGATTTTAAAAAATGTCCAAAGTTAAATATTCAGATGAACAACAAAAAGGCTTCAACTTTAACAACACTGGAGACGACCATGGTGAGTTGGATGGTCGAATAATACCTTGATCGAGTAGTTTTCCCACTTCCTGTTGCATTTCTTTTCTTTGTTGAACCGTCCTATAATATGGTCGAACACTTGTTGGTGGGTGATCACCAGTGTTGATGGTATGATGAATCTTGGTGTTTGCTCGGGTCATTTTTGAGGTGTCAAATGAACGCTTGTTTTGTCGAAGGATATTAAGAAAATCATTACGATGATGTTTATCATTAATGTGCATTACTAATTCTTGTAGAACATTGTCGAGTGATGATAAGTTGG
>CAJNOQ010002964.1:0-21995 GCA_905250885.1 Didymodactylos carnosus | reverse complement strand
AACGAACATGTCAATAAAAATATAAAATCTACTTTTCCTTATTTTGTTCTTTAAAGAGAAATAACGTGCTATATACTACTACTTTAATCTTGTTTTCATGTTTCATTTCTACTTTATTTCATTTTCTACATAAAATTAATGTGGTTATTCACTGAATAACTAAAGTTTTAACACATATTATGTCTGATTATCATGACCTGAAGAGAAAGCCGGAAAGTCATGATAGTGAAAAAGAGCCTTAAAACCTTTTTCTATTGAGAAGCTTACTTGATTACAAACAAAAATTATGATTTTTTCGTGTGTTCAATGGTTACATAGGCAGCTCGATATCTTAATAAATCTGAGGTGCATTTTATTGAAAAATTATATAAATTTTATTTATAAATTATATAAATTATCTCTCTCAAAAACTAAGAGTTGTTCAGGAAAAGGGGTAGCATATCTCGGATCCTCGTTAAATTCCTCATCGATTGATGCATTCCATTTTCTTGTAAACCAGCCCCAGGAAAAATGGGGCCATTCTTCCTCAAAGACTTTGCTGAATTAATTGAAAAGTACAAAAAATATTTTCTCTCTTACCTTCTGGACTACGACAAGTAATGTAAGTTTTTGCACGATAAATAGCTGATTTCACTTTTTTTGGTTCAACAGTTGTTGAATTATGTGAGGGATCATTTGTAAGATCCATTTGCGAACTGCTGCTATCATCAACTTCAGATTGCACTGGTGACAATGAAGTATTCACATCATGACGATCATAATCAAGGGTCTAGAAGAAAAAAAGCAAATGTTTATTACAGCCGCTTATCTTATTCAAGTTTATTTTTTGAACGCTGACTCACTTGCCAGTATGATCCGTTTAAACCAGTATGTTTTTTTTCGTGAGACTTTCGTTCATTGTTTGCTGAATGTTTTGATCGACGTTTTCGCTTTGGCTGCACTTTCTAAAATGATAATAATCTTCAATATCACGGCGAGTGAACAAATATTATAGTAAATTCAGCGATTCCATTCCTCGCTAATTTATTATTAATAGTTTTTAACGACTCAAACGAAAAATACCGGATCTGTTTACTTATTACCGCCTCATTTCTCTGTTTTTCTTAACATTTATGGCTTATCAGCACCGTAAGTGCCCTAAGTTTTCTTCAGATTCACTATAACGTAGCAATGAAAGCTTGTGTAAAGTTCGGAGACGACTCATTTTAAAGAGCAAACATTTTCCTCATTGTTAAGTAACCTTCGATAGATGATAGATTTACTTATGTGAGGTCGTTAAACTAGAGACCGGATCGTGAGAATAGAGCGTGGACACAGGCACGAGAGAAGTTGTCAAGATTTGTTCTCTCATCAATTAAAAGAAAAACGTTAGCTCTTTAAAATGAGACCTCTACCAGCTTTGAAGAAGCTGTCGCTGAAACGATACAATCCTGGCAAAAAGTATCGCACTTACGAAAAAGCTAATCGCTATCCGGAGAGGCCGTCTTGTCTCAAATCGAAATGAAATAAGGGGCGTAGTGAAAAGTTGTTTTATTAGGTACCTGTAGCGGATTTTTCTATTTCTCGTCTTACTATCTTTACCTTTTTTCTTTCAGGCTCTTTTGGTTTCGTCTTTTTTTGTTCATCATTTGATGAATCATCTTGTGTATCCTACATAATGAAAAAAGTTAAATTTCAGATGAATAAATCATAAAAGATGAACTTTTATTACTTCTTTTCTCCTCAGTCGTGGTCGTTTTTTCGCAGTAGGTTTTTGGAAAGAATCTGAATCGGATGAATCCATCTGAAATCAATAAATAATATTCAAGCGAGATTCTACTGCAGATTCATCGCCTTCCTACCACTCCCGTCTTCGGGAGCGGTAGAGAGATAATCAATCTATAGTAGTATTTCAAGCAATCTAAGATCATTACAACGAGAGTAGACAATATCTGTCCTTGTTACAGATCTATTGCTATAAAAAATTACCATTAGATGGTCACAACTTTAAAAGTTAATATAACTTAATAAAGTCAAGCAAAAACACGAAAAAGATATGAATTTTCTTTTTTTTCTTCTTTTCTTTTTTAAACTATTTTCTTGCAACTTGTTTCGTAATAGCAAAAAACCAATCCTGTTAGAGCGTTGTTATGATTGCCTGAAACAACTTTAGAATTTTTCCCTTAATGCGAATTGTACAGCTCAAATTCTTGAAAGTTCTTTAGTAAAAGTACTTGATGAGTACTAGGGAAGTATGTGACAAGTTAAGCACTTGACAAGTAGTTGAGGAAGAGCTTGTGTAGTGTCGTTACCTGTCTTGCAAAGTATACTTGGACAAGTCAATCATTCTTTTCTTTTGCACTGGCCACTTTTTCGTAGTCAGCGTTTTCGATTAGGCGGGGAAGTGGGGGACCTCCCCACCCTAAATTTTGATACGGTCCGCCAAACTTTTGGAGTTTGTGTTTTGGCTTCTTTAGTTTTATATTAGTTCTGATTGTCCGTCAAAATAACTGGCAGACAGACTTTTATATTCGTTATTGTTGAGTCAAACGACGCTGAACGGGTTTTTAGCACACTTCGTTGAGTGAAAACATGGACACAAAATCGTATGGGAGATGTGACCCTAAAAACAGGGGCGCCCCGATAAGGGGAGGGATCCCCCCCCTGCTTTTTGAAAAAATTTACTCCGAAATCAAGATTTTCTTCCTCCGAAAATTATGCCTTTGACTTACGAGAATATCCTACGGAGTAAAGCGTTTACTTGTACTTTCAGAGTAAGACAATTATTCTCGTTTTTAGAGTAAGACGTCTACTCTCAATTTTGGAGTAAGACATTTATTCCCATGTTGAGAGCAAAAGGCTTACTCTCAGTTTCGTAGTTAGGAATTTACTGCTATTAGCTTTAGAAGAAAACTGCTTAGAATATTTATCTTTGTTTTTTTATTTTTACTCCAATTTTTAAAAGCATAAAAATTTACTCCGAAATTGACTTTGCCCCCCCTGCTTCCGAGGTATCGGGGCGCCCCTGCCTAAAAACATGTATCAAAGGTTCGAGTTTATAACTTCCATTAGCCCCAAAAGTTACTAATTTTGTTATAAAAGATTTTATTTTTGATCCAGGTCGAGCCAGAAAACGAAATATATCGTTATTTCTAGAGAATGACATGGATGAATATTAAATATTGTTTTTGTTGAAAAAATTAATTCTGATACGGAGTAACAAAAATTCTTTTCAATTAACGATTGTTTCACTTATTTAGGAAAAAACTGTCCGCCAAAGAAATCTCCCCACCCTGATTAAAAACAATCGGAAAGCCTGTTCGTAGCCGTACGCGTACATTCAGGATGATGTTTCTCCGTCTGATGATATTCTCATTCAAAAAGTCCAAAACCCCACCAAAAACCATAAAGTCATCGATGGAAAACCCTATAGAGTTCGCAAGTTCGACGAAGAATCTCCCCTGAAAAATAGTTTTAGTATCCACCTTTTGGTCATCCCACATTTAAAACGTCTAGATCTCCTAACACTCGCACACGATCATCCTGCGTCAGGTCATTCAGGTCGCCGAAAAACTCTACATAGACTATCAATCCGTTTCCACTGGGGAGGAATGAGACGCGACGTAGTGAACTATGTAAGATCTTGCGACCTTTGTCAACGTTTTAAGGCCGGTAATGAAAATAAGGCCCATTTAATGCAATCACATATTGTGCATACGCTCGGAATAGATCTCACAGCTCACAGGCCCACTCCCTAAAACTCCCAGGGGAAACAGCTACATTTTAGTCATTATTGACTATTTCACTAAATGGGTCGAATTTTTTCCTTTGGAAGATATAAAAGCGAACAATATCGCAAAATTATTGCATGACGAAGTCATCTGTCGTCACGGGGTACCGGTTAAAATCGTTTCTGATAACGGAGCTCAGTTCGTGGCCGAGATTTTTAAAGGAACTTTGAAAATATTAGACATTCGACATCGAACTACCGCTCTATACCATCCGCAATCTAATTTGTCAGAGCGAGTAAATCGAACTTTAAAGCCGATGTTGGCAATATTTGCTGAAAACGAAAAAGACTCGTGGAATGTACGACTTCCTCAACTCGCTTTTGCCATTCGCACTGGTATAAACGAATCAACGGGCGAAAACCCATCTTTTCTACGTTATGGTAGAGAGTTAAGACTCCCAATGGATCTTTTATACGGGTCTGAGATCGAAGCGACCATCAAATTGAAAGATTCGGCCGAGTTTGATTCAAAAAATCAATTTGGAGACAAGCACATGGAAAGATGGTCTGGAGTGTCTACTTCCAGAATCTGTATCGCTTTTGGGCCTGGAACTAGCTTTTTGTGGTTTTCGAGCAAGTTTTCTAGAAGCCTTGAAAACCAGGATCTTCAAATAACAATTTTTTTCTGGACATTTAAGCAAGTAAATTTTTTCTGAACATGTAGATTTGTAGAGCAGACTTTTCTGATCAAAACACGACGTTGTACAACTCTGTGTGATCTTGCGTTCAAAAATTACAAACATTTTCCCACATGTCCTAAAACAGACCAACGAATGCACAGGATTTTCTCTCAACACGTTTTCTGTTCGAACATGTCCAGTGCGGGGTACTTTTTTTAAATATACTTCAAGCAAGAGATCTCAGGTTGGTTTTATTTTAAATTAGACACCTAGCTGCGTGGGCTGATGGGACCAGATTTTTGAATCAGGCCCTAGTTTTCTAGAAAATCAAGAATCTCTGGAAAACCCGAAAGGATTTATTGGGGTATACCGACATTTGGGCGCACAATGTATTAGGCGACATTTGGACGCAACGATAGTTGAAGTTCAAAGGCGCCGGGGCGGACGAGGGTGAGTGTGAGTATTGATGTAGATAAGGAAACAGTGATTACAGTTGGATATGTGTAATATAGAAAAAGCTCTCACACCGTACCAAGTTTGTTTAAAGAAACTTTTATCTTTATGCGTCATACTTTAACAAATACACTCTTACTGAATACTTTTGTTGTACATGCGCCCAAATGTCGTTGCGCTCAAATGTCGTTGCGCCTAAATGTCTGGTAATCATTTGGAGGGTGGATTTTTGACCTTGAACTCTGGAAAATCCCGGAACGGTAAGACGTAGCGAGGAAGAAAAATTTCATAATCACACTTTGATTTGGCAAACATTTGCTGAAAGTGACATCAAAATCGGATGTAAGACAAAAAAGCTTTTTCTGAGGGAGCTCCTTAATGACAACACATGATTGCAATTGTATGACAGATACGATAGTTTTAGCTGTTGAATGTGATATTTATCTGCTCTTAGATAAGTTATAAACAATTCAGAGAAACATAAAAACAGTTCCTAGTTGAGGATTCAAAAAAAAATTTCCGAATTTTTTTATTTTGAATTTCATGATTTTGTGCGACTGATGATCGCAGCTGTTTTAAGCCGACTTTTTGATAATGAATTAATAATGTAACAAAAACTTTCAAAACATCATTGTTTGCGATATACTACGTATGTGGGCAAAACAAATGGATGAATGCATTAAGTGTACAGGATTTCACTGGAAGTTTCGTGGGAGTTCGCACAGTACTCTCAATTAAAACTGAACTACCCCATTTAACTGAAGAATATTATCAATAAAAATCTATTACTAAAGTCTTTTACATCCAACTCGTGAAAAGTCTTAGAGAATGTATTGAACGTTATATTAGTAGATTGTAATCACGGCAGAATTGGACCGGACGGTGTACATCGATATGAAAAATAATTTTCTTACATACTTTCAACAAAACTTTCTATAAAGTTATAGAATTTATAAGAAGAGCCCTAAATTGTTCATTGTCAGCTCAAAGCTACAGAAATAAGAAGGAAAAAATTAATTTAGGGCTCTTCTTATAAACTCTATAACTTTGCAAAGAAAGGTGTAGAGCTGGAGGATGTTTCATTTTAATCAGAAATTTGCGGGCTACAATCCTGCATTATTAAGAAAGGCTTGGGTTATTTTTTGGGGTTTCTGAAAAACTGGTTTTCCAGAAGACTGGATCTTCCAAGAGCTATGGGGAAGTTCCATGGTCATATTCGGAATCAGTATGATCGATAATCTATAACCCACTAGATGTCGATCAAAAAGCGATTTATCACCTCGGGAGGTTCCCTCGTCAGTTTCCACCGCTTCTTCTTCGCTTTCTAAACTATTTTCTCGCAAATTTACCGGTTTCTCACCAGTTTGCAAAAACTCTATATCGACAAACGGATCTCCTGTTCATTACGATTGTAAGAGGACGTATTGCGAGCAACATTAGTAAAATCCCAATAGTGTACAGATTATTCGTAACGCTAGCTTTAATTAATGACTTAGTCATTACAATGGAATTTCAATATCAAAAATATTCGTTTGCCATAAGAAGGATGTTATTCCCTTGCATATCTACGAACATCTCCTGTCTTAAAAGATTTCTGAAGAACGCTTACGAATTGTGATCGTTCTAATCAATTGAAGTAAATTGACCAAGCTATTTCTTTCATCGTAACTGTAACAAAAACAAGCGATAATTGTTTGTTTCTAAATAAGCCGAAATAAAGTCTAAAACAGAGATGCTATATTGACTATTATCAATCTAAGATTGTTTATTCATTATTGAATGAAAAATATTGCTGATAAAAAAAAATTCTATAGAAAACAAAAATGAAAACAATCAATCTGAACAATACATTCATTAATAATACATTAGATAAATATCGAAAACAAGTATGTGTACACAAAATATTACTAGGGAAAATAATTGTTTGTTCAATATGAATACTCATAAACATTATAAAAAAAAAACTGAATATGTAGAAAAACAAGAAACTATGACTGATCGATTATTGCACAAAAACGAAATATGACAAAACAGAGTAGCAAACATTTATAGATACCACTATCATAAAACGAAAGTACATTCTAAGCGAAAGTCAACTGCGAGCACATTTTTTATCATGAAAATACAAGTTAAAGAATGCCGAAAAATAAGAAAATAAAACAAAAATCACTAGTTTTCTATTCTCACAAGAAATCTATGATGTTTTATAGGAAGAAAATCTAACAATAGTATATTTTATATGACAACAAGAAACCGGTTGCATTTGAGCATAATAACAAGAGAATAAAAATTTTCGTTTAATGACTATCTGGCAGATTAAAGTCAGTCCAGATTGGGCAATGATCGGATACAAGCCCACCCCAGCTCCAACCGTTTGGAATCCATGGACTTGTTAAATTATCACGAATAACACCACAACAACCTAAAACAGAGGCAGGCATTAAGAGAACACATCGATGTGAAGATGGGTCGAATTGAATATCAATTAATCCACCACTTCGATTTTCATCTTGTTGTAAAGGTCCGATTGACTCCATATTTATACTAGACGGTATCTCAGAACAATAATTTTGTTTTTTCGTTTTCTTTCTCGGGATACAAAAAGAAATGGTAATTTAATGTTGAAACTCTATAATTCGGATAGGATAAGTCAGAAACGAAAATATCGTTCTGCGAAATGGTCTCAGGCATCTGTGATAAATTTTTTGACCCGATTAGATCGTAATGTACCAGATTGAAACTATCAATGCAAGTACCATTTGCGGCGATGCTTATATCTCCGCGATAAATGGCTGGAAAATTTTGGAAGACATCTCATTTACCTGAATGAAATTCTTTTGCTTCTGCTGACAACCACATATTATCAACACACGTAGAGCCATTTGGTGTTTTGATACTTATATTTGTATTATCATTTATTAAATAAGAAAATCCATGTTTAATCAACGGTTCAAATTCTAAGAAAAACGAAACATAAATGAAAAATTCGATCAAAATAAAACAAAATTGTTTCTTTACCTTCTGATTTTGGATTATGGTTAAAATCGCCAAAAATAACCACCACCTTTTGCTCTATGATAATAATTGAAAACAATAAAAAATTAATTTAAGTATAATCAATAAATTTTACCTATTGCATCTTTCATTGCTTCAGCCAAGAGAGATAATGATAAGGCTTCATCTTTTGTTCTATCATTGACATTTTCATCAAGACGTCTGGCTTTCAAATGTACATTTACAAGTACAATTTCGATATTATGAATCTTAAACAAGAATATAACTATGAATACCAACCGCTTCATATACCTTTTAGTCATTCTTACTTTATAAACAGCAATATATGGTAAACGAGTAAAATGTTCTTTGAGTGGAAGTAGCGATGCCTTTTTCAATGTTATATTAGCTGATTCATCATAGATGTAACCAAAATATTCACTTCCCTAAAAAGAAGTACAACCATGCTGAATTTTGGCAAGTTTTTAATATTTTTCATTTTACTACGCTGACTGCATTAATCTGTGTGTTAATTGTACAGTTTTATTGTGTAAGTGTGCAGTAGTCAAACTTTTTAAGTACTACAAAGTTTCATATTTCCCATTCTTAACACACTTATTGAATTTGCGTCAAACTGCAACAATGTGAATCCTAGTCTGTGATAAACACTAGGAGGAAATACGAGAGACAGCATTTAATGCCAAAAACTGACCAGGATCGAAACTAAACTTTAGGGGCATGTTGGCCATGTTACAATATTTTTCTGTGACACCATCGCCATTACTCATAAGAAGTGACATGTAAATTTATTCTAGACAGTTGATAGAAAGTCTGAATTAATTTTGTTTTGTAGAATTTTATTAACAAGCCTCATTTTTACAAAGAAAGGACGTTTACTTTAAAAAAGCAGTCTCTGTCAATTCCTAACCGTAAGTGTTGTCTACAAACGGAATACTTTTTTAGATATTATCTAGAATGACGGATCTGTTGGACATGTGACTAACCTTGTACAGTATATGCTTATGTGTACACCTTATCCTAGACAACATCAAGATCATGAACTATAAATTTGTTCTATTCGTCAATATATGCATTACAATATAAAGAGAACTTTAAAACACAGAAAAACAGGCCATTAAACTGTCATATAAAATAGAATATGTTAATATAAACTTTTCTCAAACAAATTTCTGCAGTTCAATTTGTTAAACGGTTTTACTTACGTTTTTATCCTATTATCTCACTAGGCTATCGCATATTTCTCGCATCGGCAGGGGACAGAGAAAATCCTCATTCAATGATTGAAAATTTCCAAGCAAAAGAGGCAAAAGGCTTTTCTACTAGGTTTATGACAGTTCTGGAATTCATGGAATTCCATCCAAGAATCTAAAGATCGTGACATTTAAGCTAAAATTTCAGTAAGAAAAGAAAACACTAGCCTTCGGACATTAAAATAATTTTACCTGAAACATTTTTCCACTTGAATTACTAATGGTATATTTCCATCGCCTACGTGGACCATTTCCAGACCATTCTTTGATCAAAGGTAATGTTGGATTATTTAGTTCATCAACAATTGGATCAAGAGCTTCTTTATGACCGATCTCTTGTATACCAATCAAATTGATACTAAAAACACACCAGATAGTTAGTTTCTAAATATTTACAGTAAATTAATAACAGTAGATCTTTCAGACATTTTTTACTATTAGTTCGTGGTTCCTTATTTGTATCTCAGTGAAGAAACATCATCAAAAAAATGTATTTAAAAAGTCTAAATAAAGCGGTTTTTTTCTTTGTTTCTGTTCGACAGAGTTACTGTCTATCCAAAAAATAGATTTATAACGTACTTATGTTCCAATATTGTCCTACAAATAACTTCACGCACACCAGGATTTTTTACTTTGTCCAAATTTAATTGTTGTAAGTTCCATGATGCGAAGCGTATTTTAGATTCATCATTTACTTGAGATATTGGTGCCAATATCTGTCGTTGTAGTAAAGGATTTGTATTTGAAAATAAAATTGTATGAATTTCTGATGGTAGTGTGTCAAATAGCAGAGATGCAACTGATAATGAGTCACTGTTATTATTATTTCGATTTAATGTTGGATATAAACTATTGATTCCACCACCAGATGGACTGAGGCCACTTGGTGTAGTTGGCGCACTATAATGTCCTGTAGCTGCCGTATTATCATTATGTTTTCCCCATATATAATAATTTTTGTTATTAGATTCATTGACTACTTGTCGATGATCAACTGTTACATATGGTCTGATAGACGCTAATACCATATAATTGAAACCTTTTACTTTTAACAGATCTTCGACAAACCGAAACGGTCCTTTTTTTTCTCTTCGTCGAATTATTCGTTCGATTAATTTCAATCTTAAACCGGGTATTGTTCGAAGTTCGTTAAATGTAGCGATGTTTATATTCACAATTTGATTGTTACGTGTCACAGTTGTCAGACGTTGTGGGGTTGGTAGCGTCATGGTCATAGATGATGGTGATTTTATATAAAAATTATGAGTTTGACGAGGATTATCAACACAGATATCAGAACAAACCATCGTAAATAAATCAGCACCAATACCATTGACTAAACAGAAAGAAAAAGAGAAGAATATTAAGTGTAGATTTAACACTATTACAACAACGCGTTACACAATGTTAATGTAACACGATGAAAAATTAATAAAAATTTCTACCCAAAGCTATATCTTCTAAATTTTTGAAACCTCCAATTGCTCGACGATGTTCAATTATATTTTGTGCTATTCGACGATTAATTCCTGGAAGAAGCATCAATTCATCTTCATTCGCATGATTTATATTTATTTGATTTCCATCTTTATTTTGTGATACGAAGGTATGTGGAATGGATTTTACTGTTGTTTCTATCGCTGTACTCCCATTTACATGTTTGTGCGTTAAATGACGTCGAAATATTTGAATTTTTGAGGATGATGACGTAGATGGAACACAAGAGGTAGCACTTAGACAACCCTGTTTGATCCCCATTCCACAAATGTTTATTCATGAATATATATAGACCATTGTCGACTAGACAAATATTATCATTAATATCGTAAAATCACAGTCTACAATGAAGGAGATACATTCTGGAAATTACAAAAATTATGATAAACAAAAAGAGTAATAAAAATGACATGTTTCATCTATCTAACATCCATTCCTTTATATGTTCACACATTACAATTGTACTATAAATGACTCAAGTAAGAAAAATAAAGAACAAGCATTAACGTTTAAATTAAGTATCTAAACGGCTGCTGCTTGCTACTCAGTTGTACCAAAATCAGCCATTTATTCAGTAAGACAGATGGGAAAAAATTTATAAAATTTTGACGAAAGAAAGATTTGGTTAAGATTATTAAACAATAAAATAAAAGTTCTTTTAAACACAAAAAAAGAAAATAAATAGTAAAGTTATTAAAATCACTTCATACATGTACAATGGTTGAATAAACGTAGCTCATTAGATGAAAAAATTGTAGAAAGACAAGATAGAAGTATTTAAATGTCTTGCTTTTCAAAACTAAACTGAACTGAAAACAGCCTGCTTTTTTAAAAAGAGTAAAGTGCAAATAATCTTTCATCATTTTCATCGTGATAATGTTCATATCTTTAAAAACGCTTGACCTAGTAACACACGTTGTACAACTCGATCGTGTAAAAATAATCAACTATTTGATGTAATCAATTTGTTTCTTCCAGCTGATATATTTATTTCTACTACTCGTCTTCTTTTCTCTAGTCCATGGTATGCATCTCTATAGTATACAGAATTGATATCATCATCAAGAGGGAAAAAATTATTACAGAACATCATACAGAAAAAATCAAAAAAACGTAGAAGAAATATATTTTTGTTATAGTAAAAAGCAACAAACGTTAAGCCAGCTGTTGCAGATGATCGAGTATATTTCCATAAATGAACAATAACACCATTACTTCTACATCACACCTCATTTCGTACGTCAATAATTACATAAATACGATCAAAGTTAGCGATCATGCTGTTTGAGAGAACATAGGTGATCTGATCCAATCTTTTTTTACAATCAACACAGTTCAAACGAGAAACTGGTTGTCATACTTCCTTCCACAATCGATCAGCATATAATTGTAAGTCAAACGTAACAAAAATCATCAATTACTCATATGAAGATGAGTAACATGAATCATGAAGACAGGAAGGAAAAACTATCTCATCAGTAGATTTCACTATACACATTATTCTATTAACGATAAAAAGTCAAGAAGCTTATTAGCAGAATATCAATACACACAACTGATATACACAACAGTTTTATAATTTTCGCTGCATCATTCTATTGTTTCAACTGTTTTAGTTCTAAAGTTTTTTGTACTTTCGATGTGGGATAATGTTAGTCAACAGGAATTCTTCTAATTAAGAATAGAATAGCGTTAAGCTTGTACAGAACTAAAATTTGCTTTCTGCTTTTCAGGATGCTCGACGTGGCAACCTTGTTGTACAATCTGTTAAAACTACATTTTCTTATTATGTTTTTCAAAAAAAAGCTATACGTACGAAGATTTAATCCATAACACAGATTCGATCTTCATTTTTAACCTTCCACGTCTCATTTAAAGCGCGGCTTGATTGCTATGCTGTTCCTCATGTATTTTGAAAGTACTGCGTTCGAGCGTCAGTACTCTCAAGTGGTGTATTATCCTTGGGCAAGTTACTCATGTCTACGTGACTCAGATCACCTGTCTGTTAGCATACATGTTACCTTGTAACGTGCAGCATGTTTCCCCTGATTTAGCAGAAAGCTAGCATCTGATTAGAAAATGTGTATAAAAACACAATCAATTGAACGAAAGTACTTTTACTAGAGTAGCTTTCTCTCCAAATCTGCTGTTGGTGATTAGTAAAAAGGATGGATGACTATCTCGAAGATTGACAACTACAGGAAAAGTATCGACTCATAGCTGAAAAGTCTGTCAGAGATTTGTCAATATCCTATATAGGTAACGGTGGCTACAGGCAGGATATTCTTTCTTTCTTATTCCTCTTTCCAAGTATATTGTTCTTTCGTCCTTCAACAGGAAGGTAACATTCACTCAATCTAATACCGATAATCAAATATACGGCTTGCTGGCGTAACGCTGTAAGCGTCCGAAGTTTTCTTCAGATTTACTATAATGTGGCAAAGCCCGTATGGAGTTCAGAGACGGCTCATTTTAAAGAGAAAACATTTTCCTCATTGTTAAGCAATCTTCGATAGATGATAGATTTACAGATGTGAGTTAAACTAGAGAACGGATCGTGAGAATAGAGCGTCACAGGCACGAGAGAAGCTGTCAACATTTGTTCTCTCATCAATTAAAAGCAAAATGTTAGCTCTTTAAAATGAGACATCTACCAGCACTGTGGAAGAATCACACATTAGCAGTAAATGCTTGAGAAGCGTTCAATTAATTCTAATATGCTGTCCTTTGAGACATTATTGAGGTCAGAGGAGATAGCTGACACAAGAATGAATTGACACTTGTAAACTTCAATATTCATGATATACAATACTATCATATACAACAAATATACTCCTGAATATTTGTTACTTACAAAATATAAAATTAAAATGACTGTTGACACTATAAGAATCGTAGATACAAGATCATATCCTAGATTAGGATACAGAGGACAAATAAATCTGTAACTGGAGACGTTTGATGTAATCGAATTAAGTTTCAGACAGTTGATATGCGTTGGATCGCACAAAACATTATTAGCCGTGGTCGCTAATGATCTCTACTTCACTAACCAATTAATGTGTACTCTTAGAAATTTTCTTTCGCTTGTTATATTATACAAATTTTGATGTTATATCCCTTTTAACGCTGGTGAATGCCGTGCGTAGACAAACCCAGTATTTACAGTGTGAATAAACACTAATAAAAAGAAACAAAAGAGTTGCTGGTTGTGGAAATATGACCAGTAAGTGCTCATACAAGATGACCGTTTGTATTAACATTCCGGAATGAGTAGGAATCACAGTAATCGTGACTAAGTCACAGATAAATTTTGCTATGAATAACTATAACATATATTTACTGCTCTTAAATAAGCTTACCAGTACTAAAGCAGGTAGATTCTGTTTCTCTCTTCGGTTTCTTTTTTCTGCTTCAGTTTCTAACCAAAACAAATAAAAATCAATTTACTAGTTACTATGAAATACAGATAGAAAAATACTAATACTGGTCATAGAAATACTGACACTCTGAACAGGTCTACCTTAATCTATAAGAAAACTAAAACATGATTGAAAAATGGCGTGTCACCAAAATCAAACTTTTTTTTGCATAATCATGCAGAAAAACACGCCAAAACGTAAATGGCGTAATGCAAAAAATTAACACAAAAGCGAAATTATTGCAAAATTCTGCAAATTTCAGAACAAAATTCTGTATTAGCCGATCTTCTTGAAAAAGTTTGTACACAAATCACTCTTTTTTGCTTTATGTTTAACGCAGAATTTTCCTGAAAGGTGGCTACATGGGATATGTGCTTATCTCTATACTTGCTTATATGTTTTGCACACTATTATATCCAATAGATAATTACGATTCTAAGTCCTGTTTCTCTTTTTTATACTATTCATCGTCCTCACTACTCACCTTTACGTCTTCATCACTCTAAATATGTTCGCATTCCATCTTCTGCTGATGGTTTTTCTTCGAAACGGTGCATTCTTCTTTTTTTTATTCAACTATGGCTGATTGGAATAATCTCTCAGAGTCAGTTATTCGTCTTTCTTCTTTAACGTCTGTCAAAACAGCTTTACTTCAGTATCTCTTCCAGTGAAACTTTGTCAGTTAAGAATTTATGTGTTCTTGTTTGCTTAACATTTAAAAAAAACTTTTTACTACTTCTAGTTCTAACCTTAGTTGTCTTCTTTATTTTGTTCTTTTTTTTATTACTCTTTTGGTGTTGTTTGGGTTGAGTCATTGTTATTACAGGTTGGTGAGCTTTGATGACTCTCACTTTGCGTGAATAAAACAGCCTAAGTCTTAGTCACAAACATTTGAATGGTTAGTGGTACAAACACAAGTAAACTCGTATTATACTTTGAAAATTCGATTCACACTCTGATATTCACGCTTAAAAATAATTTATCACTTAATTGGTGTTTTCTTTTTGTTTTCGGACGCAAGAGAAAAGGAAAATATTCAAATGTTTTTGGAAAGAGAAAGTGCATTTAGTTCGGTGAGAGGAAATGATAAAGCAACAGTCCGAGTACCGTGTTAGGGGAAAATCGGCAATCATGAAAATATTTTACAATCCTCACTTTGTCGATCTTAGCTCATGATATGAGAAAATTTCAAAAAGTTCAACCGTCCGATAATTCTAAACACAGCATGCTCTCTTCAATACAAATAATTTTTCGTATAAAGGAGAACAAGAACAAGGAAAGACATCTTTTTTCCTTCATTAAATTTGAATGAAGTAAAAGAGTGAAATTGTTTGTTTGTTTATTTTTTTCTCTTCGTTTTTCTCTGATATTCTAATTAGTCTATATTGCGCGAATCGTATTATGACATACGGTGCGACATCATCCTACAGATAAATTCTCAGTGGTTAATTTTTGACAATAGGAGAACAAAATAACAATGACTTATTTAATACGAAGATGTGCTGAGAGAAAAAGACATAACTGTAAATAATAACTAAACAAACAAGACAAATAAAAATTAATTAAACTATGACGTGGTAAGTCTGAAAATAAACAAGCTCCAAAACTTTTCTGTGTGTCTGTCTGTAAGTGAATATCACTTTTTCCATATGTGTACCTTTCTGTTCTCTTTCTTTCTATCTGCACGCTGAGATGAAAAAATGTCCGCACGTGGGATATCTTATGTAGAAAAAGGCATCTCCTTATTTGCTAGACTTCTATTTTTATTTTTGATTCGACTGTTTATCTGTATCCCTAATCCAGATGAGTAGATGGATGCTAAAGTTAGTATTTCCTAAATTTCTTTCTTTTTATCCTCTTAGTTAAAAAGATACAAATTAGTTAAAAACTTTTTTCTTTCCATACATACATAAATCCACGAAAGTAAGCAATGTGAAATGTCTTTGGATAAAGAAATTCTCGAGAACTTCTCTTACACAGTGAAAGTATTTCAAATAAATCGTACGATTCTGTGAACATCCACGCGATGATGATCCGTTCCAACTTCTTATGGTGATAACCATATCTCTTTTACAAATTTTGGCAATTTCTGTAAAAGTTGGATTTTGTTTTGTTCTTCCTACGTTTTACAACGATGTATCATGTGTCTATTTATAATCATGACACCATATTTATCATGTGACGCTCTGTTTTCAACATTTTCGTTTCTTTTATGTTTGCCAAGATCGTATTTACTCAATATAAGTATCATATTCAAGTCAAATGTCATATAAATAATTCACGTACACGAATAGAAGTTTGAAAGAAGATTTTGTATTCTTATTGAGAGAGTAACGCGACGATTATCCTTGAATATTATTAACTGAGCTACTCTTATTCAGCTCAAAATAGTATACTCTAGGTGGTTTTTTTAGTATCCTTCGACAGACAAACGAGAAAGTAGTACGATTTTCATCATTATATAGGAGATACATGGATCCGGAGATGAGAGAAGGTACACAGTTTGTCCCGAGATGTTTTTATCTTAAAAAAGTTATATTGATAAATGACTGATTATTTTTTTAGTGTTTTACTCGCTTTAGTTGCTTTCTAAGGTACAAGTCGTAGTCAATAATAGTTTGACTATATATATGTTAGTGCAAATGTACCCATTTTTTTGACACACACGCGCAAAGTTATGCGTGAATGAAGGGAAAGCTAGGTAAGAGTGAGCCCGAAAAGTATTTCTGTTCTAAAGGGTCATCACTTCCGTAGAAAAGGGAGTAAAAGACTGAGTATAACTTTTTCATAGCTAAAAACATCTCGGGACAAACCTTGTACTATCTTCCAGCCTTTTTAAGAGTCTTAAGCCGTCATACTAACCTGTAATTCAGAAATATGTTGGACACACTCTGATATCTGTACTACACAAGCACGCAAAGTCGATATCTTCGTTCATCGTTGTTGGACTAAATTAAAATTGCTCTGGAGACCTCCTATTGGCCACTAAGATCGAAAATGAATGTAACATAAATGATGAATAACGCTGAATCTTGGGGTAAATATTTATTCGTTTCTAAAAACATACGAGAAAACCTAGTGCATATGAGTGTTGAAAATAGTGCCTTACTTTTAACTAAAAAATAAAATATTCATCTGTCTCTCTAAGTGATTTAGTTTAGATCACAGAAAACAGAAAATCTTTTTTTTATTTATGATAACCCCTTATGAGTTTTTACCTTTGATCTAAAGAGTGACTGATACAAGATCTCCAGAGAAATTTTAATTCAGTCAAACAACGATGTACAAAGATATCGAACTTGTGTAGTACAGATGTCAACGTTTGTTCAACATATTTTTAGAATTTCATAAGATATACCATCTTTGGATAAAAGTTTAAATTTAGGTTTTTTGATAAAAGGGACTATATTTTGAGAAACTTAATTTGAGGAACTATATTTCAATTTGTTTATATCCTTTTCTATTTAAGGAAGTCAATTTTAACAATCAAACTTATTTTATTCTATATTCATACTATATTTTGTGAAGATTTAAACGATTATTATTGGTCTACTCTTTCAATGTCGTCCTCTGATCAATTAACAGCAGCATCAGAAACATATAAATCTCTGAAAAATGTTCAAGGTCATTGGCAAGGTAAACCGTTTAATACAGACGTTGATGCACCAAATAGTAAAAAAGAAGTATCAATGAAATATTTGCAAGAATATCTTGGAAAAGTAGGCACATCAGCTGATGATATATTAAATCTTATGGGTAAACCAGATAAAGAGCTTGATAAACCAGATATTGAACTTGTACATGAACTGAATAGACAGTCATACCAATGTCAAGATGGTACAAAAATTTGGATATATGAATGGCGAGGAATGCATGATTATGTTTATTTTTTAATTAAAGACAACAAAGTAGCACTTTCCGCATGGTATTATGCCTATGAGTAATTAACAAGAAGAAATCAAATCAAATATTTTTTTTCGAATGTTATCGTTGATGACTGCTTTTTTAACGAAAAAACCACGACATTTTCGCTGAAAAATTTTATCTTGTCATTTTTTTATCATTACTGTTTTTTTTTACTCTTCTTGTTTTTTTGTTCTCTTTCGGTTCACAAATTTTTTCATCAATAGAACATTTTTACTCTTTTACTTTAAGACTGAACTACTTTTTCATTTCTAGATGTATACACAATGATTCTAAAGGTGTGCACAAAGTTTGTAAAATAAATATGCTAGAACTAATTAAGAAAATTTTTTAATCTAAAAAGAAATGTCAAAAGGATTGTTGTTTATATAGGCATAAGATTTCCCGAGAAGAGAAAAAAAAATAAGAAATTTTTTTTTTCTAATAAAATGAATAAGCTGTATATCGTTTATTTATATACATATGGAAGACGAAATGAACTATTTTTACATCAATATATAATTCAAAACTACAATAAAAAAAGATGAAAAACAAAAGAAACGATTAATATCTCTCTATAGACAATACTTGAAATATAAACAAAATCTATTTTGGCTGATTGTAAACCATTCGAATAAACGAGTAGACGACAGCAGTAAAAATAAATAAAAATAATAATACAAAAAATATATAAAAATTTCTTAAATTTGAACGGGATTTTGATGTTTCAATTTCGTGAAAACTTGGATGTCGACCAAGAGTAAGTGATGATCGACGAGACTCGGTTGAAAATTCGGATGATGGTTGAAGTAATGATTTTTGATTGGCGATAGTATTGCGTCTGAAAAAAAAGAAAAAAAATAATTGATTAAAAGTTTTTGATTTCTATTCAATCGTTTTTTTTAAGTAATATGATATTCTGAAAGGTATATAGTCAAAAAACGATCACTCTAGATCTTCATATTTCGACAAATTTATACTATCAAATGATTTTTTGTGTTCTCAAATAATTAATATATCTGGAAGATATTTTTAAATATCATTTTCAACTTTGCGGGACAAATGAGAGAAGAAAACAAAAGAATAAGATACTATTACTTTTTCCGTTTTGGAGCGTAACGTTTTTTTTCGGTAAAATTCATGACTAGATTGAAAGTAAAAAGAATTATATTGTCAGATAAACAACAAAAGGTCTATCACCATTATAGGAAATACTATTTTTGTCTTTCTTCTGTTATTTTCTTGCATTAGCAAAATTGGAAAAAAAAGAGAAAAATAGTATATCGATAATAGTTAACACGAAAATCAACTCTACATCATTTGTCACGTAGAAACAAATGAAGAAACATTAGGATCGTTATGTGAGTACTTAATTTCTTTTCTTTTTTTTTATATAAATACTTAGCTAATTTATATAAACTTGTTTCTTAGAGCAGTTGGTGACTGACAATCATTAGAGAGATTGGCTTTGGATTGAAAAAATAGATAATATGATATTATCTTATTTAGAATTATTCTAAGATATCAAACTATTCTTGAATATATCTACATAATGTACTTCATAATCATTTCGAACTATAAAAAGTTATTAGAAAAAAAATAATAATATTTTCATATTCTTAACGATTTCTACATTTAGATAATTCTTAGATTCTTGTTTCGTGTAGATTAAACAGCTATATACTGAATTATGTTTTTCTATCGTTCTATATATATTTTAACTTTACTTTTTTTATAAAACTAAATTATGGCTATGGTACTGGTCTTCAAAAAAATAAAAAATCTATGTATTCAGGATAACAAACAAGATTAGTGAACCTTTAATGTATTATACTGTATAACGGATACTCATCTGGCAACGTTTAACAATGTCATTAATCATTTATTACTTTTTTTTTAATCCAAACTCACATTGTTTGTTACGAGGAAGAAAAAAAAATAGGTGGTTCGTTAAGTATAACATGACAACAACGAGATATTGTATAAAGTCTGGCGTTCTATATGACCTCATTCTATCTTAAAAAATCATATACGTTCATTAAACATATCATAATTATATCGCAATTCTCTATAAACATCGAATTCAGTACGTCAGTTTTTGTTAAAAACAAGACATGACAACCAATTTCCACTTTTAACTTTGTAATACTTCTTTCTAAAATCATGTTCTTTTAATCTATCTTGTCAGCTGGATTCCACTCAAAAGTAGATAGAAACGTGTTTGATCAATCAACGTCAAAAAACAAAGAAAAAAAAAAAGATTAATAGCTTCAATCTACAACTTTCTCTTTTTTCTTTCGCTTTCGACACTTGTCTATAAGGGAATAGTAATCTTTAAACTAATATTCTTATACTTCTAGGAGTGTAAATAATAATCAATCTGTATCTGGTGTTAGGCTATTTATCACTTGTCATACGTCTTTCTTTATATTCTAAAGGTCATATTTAAATAATTTTCATATACATACTTCATAATGTTCGAATTTAAAAAACTTTTATATCTTCGATGATGTTGTATCAGCCATATTGAACGTAAGAAATACACACTAATAAATAGTTGCTATTATTTGCTATATGAAACAAGGAATTTTATTTTTTGTTCTATACCTATCTGTCGATCGTTTTTAAATAGTATAATAACACTGTACGATTTAAATCGATTGCTTTTTTTTTATGTTCTCTCTTTTTTAAATTATCAAATATTCATATCGATGTATAGGTTACATTTATTAATCTTCTATCACTTAATGTAAACGAAAATCATCATTTTTTTATTCAAATTCAAACATTTATTTTTAAGATTTTTAAAATTTTTGTTTATATCAGAAAAAAACAAAAATATTGACAAGTTTTAATACGAAACACGAACAGAGAGGAATAAATAATATCTAACGCGATAAATGTCCCTGATATTCAGGTAAAAATAATGCACAATAGATGTGATGAAATAATGAAACTCTATCATTATCATCAAAGAGTCTAATACTTTTGTTGCCGTGATAACATGTTATTTGATGAAGAAAAAAAGACGAAAAGACAAATACATTTCAAAAAAAGTGCTTTTGTATGGAAATTTTTTTTACATTTAGAAAATTTTCACGTCTGCGTGTTATTATCATTTGTTTTTTAACCTTAGAAGTTTTGTATCTAGGTAAATTATATACAAGAAATACGGAAAAAACCTATTTATCAATATTGTCAAAACAATATCATCGTGCAGATAATTCTCGTTACGAATCACATAATATCACTTATAATGCATAACAGGATCATTCTTTTGGTTTTTTGGTAGTACGAACAAAAAATAATAATGAATCTCTCCATATTCAAGAGAATAAAAATCTTAAGACTACACTCTTTTTCTAGTTAGAAACTATTTGTTAGTCTAATCATCCAACACCAATTGTTCTTATTTTACCTTATATTTGATATAGTTTGAACAATCCTTCTACGTTTGACATTGAAAGGAATCTTCAAAAACTAGAATTATTTATAGTTTGTATTCTTACCTTACTAATGACGGTGACTTTTCAACTGGTAAACTGCTATAACCTTTTGAATTAAATGTATCAGAAAATACTGATGGTGATATTGAAGCTCTGTGTTTCAAACTAGTTGACTGTGATAATGTATGTCCAATTTCATGACTTGTCGGCGTTGATCGTCGAGCATAACGCATCATTTGAAATGATCTCATGTTTACGGTTAGATCTATTTAGAAAATAGTAATTAATAAATAGTTTTGTGAAGTTCATATCACGATATACGCGATTTTATGCATATAAGCTGGAACCTTTCTTATTCAAAAGATTCATGGGTAAAATTGACAAAAAAAGTTTAAAAATTTCAGAACCTCGGCATTATAGAAAATTAGAAGTCGATATTTTTCACTGTTTACGGACAGAAGATTCTCCAAACAAAATCCTGAGCACTTTCTACCTATTAGGTTGAGAAAAAAGTTCGTGCGCCGTGTTAAAATAATGATTTTTTATATATTTTTTTTTTGTGTTTTTGATCTGGTTTTGTGGCTATTATGAAAATTTATTGATTTTTTAAGATGTCTGAT
>CAJNOQ010002963.1:0-21999 GCA_905250885.1 Didymodactylos carnosus | reverse complement strand
TCAGCATCAGTTCCTTGCTCGTCACTAACACCAACGAGGACATCTCGTCTTTGATGTTTAGTATTCCATCGTGAGAGGTGATGGGCATTCGTTTCAACAATATACAAATTACCGTATGGATCCGCTAAGACATCTGTGGGCCCAGTGAGATTATTGACAAGAATTTCACCTACTGTGCTTTGGGTGCCATGGGCAAATTTCTGAATCTATGAATGAAGAGCAAAAGCGAGTAGTGCCTAAACTGTTCTGGCCGCAGTGCTCCTAATAACTAGTGTGTAATAGTTAGTGACGAGCAAGGAACTGATGCTGAACATTTGAAATCTCCTTCGAGTTTGGCCTTTGATTCGAAGTACAATTTATACGTCTCGGATAAAAATGATTTGCAACGGACGTCAAGCTAAAAGAGAGAATCGGACTTTTCGCAAAGACAGTCGAAATGGAAACTGCCGGGGACGGCGCTTAAACTAATATGTCATTTGTTTTCCTTTATGAATAGCTTCTTTATTTCAACCACCGTATTCAAAAGTTTGAATTCGAAGGAGGTGACCTGTGGTGTTAGAAGTGTAGAACAAACCGATTGCTTTATCAAATATTTGAGATTACTGCTTTTTTATTTTATACGAAAATTTTTACAATAAAGGGACATCAAAATCTTACTTCTTAGAGAGTCTGATAAGCACAGCAAATCCAGACCGTTTGAACAAAGCCTTGTACTGCTCATTCGAAGTTATACTAACTTGAAGTACTAAAAATAACGAAGCATGTAAAAGAAATGATATAACAGTTTCCGTATTCGGAGTAGAGTTAGACATCGGCTGCGGAAGTGAGTTCCCAAATTTTAGGATAAAGCTGCCAGAACTCGTCTGAACGCTAGATTTTGCACAACATTTTGGTTAAGCTTTTTTGCCAAGATTATGTTCACTATGTAGCAGCATCAGGCGAGGTCCCAATAGATTTTTCAAAAACATTCACGCGCCTAAATTTTTCAGATTGTTCGTTTGGGCTCTTGACGAGACAGTATTAAAAAAACACTTTATTTGCGCTCCAATGGATTTTTACGAGTTTTTCTGCTTTACGAAGTTTTAATAGCTGTGAAACTTGTTTCTTTATTCCTTTAGCGCAATTTCAGTTTCTGATACCTGGCGGATAAGTACATTTCAAAAAACCTGAACATAAATCTTGGCTCATATCCGAACAGAAACAGGACAGCTATACTAACTTTGAGTAGCTTCATGTGAGATTTTACAGTTTCAGATATGATTACCACCTCCGCTGTGCGAAAGCGCCCGCGGAGGGTAATTGTAAGTTCTACCGAAAACTGGAGTATAAGGAGGTGACGCACCACGACGTTACTTTATTCTTTCTCCTTACATTTTTTCTGTTCCTCCTTCTGCTGTCTTATCTTAACTTTTTTTAACTATTTACTCATATCTCTCAAGGAGTAAAAGCAGAAAACAACTCAAACAGGTATATGCTTGGCTTTACTGCCTCTTGACTCAAACGAGTTTTTTCTGTTTGCCAGATTTCGTTCCAGATACACAGATAATCAGACCATGGAGCCCTCCCGATTTTACTACGAAAATAATGAGCCAACCTACCAAACTTTACCTACCAGTCTTCTTGCATTAAAAGACCAACCACTGCTTACACTGGAGGCAGCTACAGCACCTCTCGCAGATCTTTTCACTAATCTTGAACAGTACGTCAGACGTTCTAAAACGGCATGTCAAGATAAAATTGGTTTGTTAACACTCGACGAAGCTGCAAGCATCTATCTCTACACTCTAACATTTAAACCACCACCGTCCCTTTACAGTCTGCTAAATGCGACACTTCGAATAAAAGATGACCAGCATCATAGAGACGAAGAGTTAGAAAAGTGGTTACTATACCTGAAACTTTATATCACAGCTCTTAACAAATTGCCATCTGAGGTTAAAACTGTTTACCGGGCAATTAAAGACACTGGGTTTAATATCGCAGATTACGCACCAGGCACAGAATTTCGATGGTGGTCATTTACCTCTTCTTCAGTTGCTGTTGACAGTCTAAAACCCTTTCTCGGGCCTTCAGGTCATCGAACATTTTTCTCAATTGATTGTAAAACTGGTAAATCAATTATGGACTACTCACATTACCCAGATGCCGAAAAAGAGGTCATTCTACTGCCAGCTACCAAGCTACAAGTAATTGGATATCTACCTGCTGGAAATGATCTGTATCTAATACAACTGAAAGAAACTGAAGCGTCTCCCTTCATCGATCGAAAGCCTGTTCAGAATCTATACAATGATCATTTTCTTAAGCCTTGTGAATTCAACTTTGAAATTCTTGAGAATGTGAAACCTCCAATGGCTGGTAATGTTAAAGTTCCACAAGGTGAGTTAAGTTTAGGTGATTGAGGAAGAGAAAAAAATTTAGAGCTATCGCAGATAGTTCAGCTGGGCTGAACTCGTAGTGGCTTCATAATGATAAAAAGTCAATTTGAATGGAGTTTCTCTTTCCGTTAGAAATACGGAAGCATATATAAAAATTTTCTTTTTTTTTATAAAAAAAGAAACGGATAGAACTGGAGTAAGAAGCAGCTGGAATATAAGCGTCTCTGTCTCTGAGAACTAATTTCATTTGAAAAACGACCTGAACAGAATTACGTCAGCACAGTGGGCATCTAGGCGGACATTAGGTGAAAAATCGTTGTTCGCCTTTCCGCAATGTAATAGCGGAAAATGTAGCCACTGCAAAAGGCTATCGAGTGGTGTATAAATGTTTATCTTAAAAAATATTTTATACGTCCAAAAAAATGTTGACAAAACCGGCTCCGAAAACTGCCATCTACACTTTAAACCATGATTTTTTGTTTCCTAAGCTATTTTTACGCAACTTCAAAGCACTTATTCGAAATCGGCACGACTTTAGCTATCTAGCATACCAAAAAGTTTTAAGTTCGACATCGAATTCAATCAGTAATGGTCAGATGTATCTTTAAAACCTGCACCCGACTTGAGATCGCCTTAGTAAAATCGAAACGCGGACGTTTGCGGAAATCAAAAATTAAAAAAAGTACACCAAAATGTTTCTTAAACGAAACTGCATTACCAAAGCAACCAACTTTTTTGTTTCTCTTCACTAAGCGGAGCTACGAATTTTTCAAAAGCCTCTAAAAACCCTTTGGTTTTTGGGGTTTTCCGAGGTTTTCTTCATCAAAAAAGCATTGTTCCTTAAAAGTAAAGTCATACTCGGAATCAGATTGAAAAACTGCATTCAGAAGTATATAAGGCGGCCGTTTTTGGCGAAGCATCGCCAAATTTCAAAAAATGGAACACGTTCTTTCTAAGTGTTTGAAATCGATTTTTTCGAATCTACTGTATATGGCTTGAAAAACTTCTAAACCACAAAATTATTGCTTTTAGACTATGGTGAGTTTGAAACTGTGATTTACAAAATTGTTGGACCTCATTTTAGAGACTAGGTCTGTGGAAAACCTCTTGAAAACCCCTGCAAAAAATCTGCCTTTACTCGTGATTCTCAGTGAAGTGAAAAGTGAATATGCCAAAAACCTATAAAACATTTTTTTGTCTTTTCCACACTTGTATCTGTCGGATAAAAGTGGATGTCCGGCTGCTCTAGCAAAATATGCCCACTATGGTCAGCAGCTTTCCCTGATTCGTTTAGAGCGTGTATTAACTTAACATTTCTGATTTTTTGTTAGGTTTCATCCGCCATCACCGCGTTAAACTTATTGCCGGCGTGATACTGACTTTATGTATTATTTGTCGCATTAATCGTGATCGGTGTAACAGTGAGTCGACGAAAAGGTATGTTCTTCAAATCATGTTAGGTCGTCTAGCACAGTATATACGCGACAGCGCGTTTCCACACACAGAGTATTTTGCCGCGCGAATGGTTTCTGAAAAATACATGAAATCGGACTCAAAAGGCAATTAGAACGCCTGGTTTCTATTCTTTTCAGTGTTAGCCCCTAGCACAACTCTGTAGGGCTTGATTTTAAGTCAGATGAAGCGGAAGAGTATAAGGCAGCTATGGGAAGCACAGAATGGTTGGCAAATAAGTTTTGAGACAATATCTTTGTTCATTTTTGGTCCGTCTGACAGTATTTCCGACGAGTGAAAAGTTATGGATTATAACCACAATTTCGTGTTCTTTCAGAATGTGGGATCAGAAATTTCGTAGCTTATTTTGTTCCATAATATTGAAGAAATCTTTGAAAGACTCGAAAAAATGTTTTTGGGCAGGAAATTTTTTCGCGCTCCTTCGTACTTTGATTATTGTGCTTAGAAACTGATAGTTTGGATCTTCAAAATTACATGAGCTTATAGAACAGACTCTGGTCTACAAAACGTACCATTTGGATTTTTTAATCTACTGACAGGGTATCTCAATTTTTGTATTTTTAAAAAGTCATTTTTGCGAAAAATGCCTTTATTTCACAAAAAATTAGTTTTTCGTCTATTTTCTCCTAAACCAAGGTTTAGAAAAACGAAATTGAGAAACCCTGCCTATAGATAAAAAAGCCACATGGTACATGTTGTAGAACAGACTCTGCTCTACAAGATTAGCAAGTCGGATATCCTCTAAAGCCTTCGTAAAAGAAAATATATTTGTTCGAAAAAAGGTATTTTTTTCCGTCCAAAAATATTTTTCAAGGCTTTGAAAGATTTCTTCTTTGCTCTTGAGAGAATAATATATAAAAATTCCGAGCCATATTCTGAAAGAGCATAAAATTCTGATTCTGATCCATTGGTTTTCACTGGTCTAAAGTATTATCAAACGGCAAGAAAACAGCAAATATTTTGTCTCAAAACTTATTTGCCACCCGTTAAATCGTTGTCTGCTGTGTTTTATAGTAAAAAGTGGATCCATTTTTTATGTCCATAATAAAAGATCTTTATTCGAGCTCGACGCGATTTCAATAAAATAAACAAAAGTTATAAAGTTTAATTTCGGCTACTCTTCTGACATCTAGCTTCTAGCCATGCAAAATGTGAACCCTTTCTTCAACCATCGTTGTCACAATCTACCTGCACTAAACCAAGCTGGAAGAAACAGGCTGTCACGGTGGCAGGAACTACTGGTAAATGGGGTTCATCCAGCACTCAGCTCTATACTCCAGCGGGCATCTTTATTGATCCGAACGGTTATAGTCTCTACGTGGCAGATATGTGGAACTACCGTATCCAAAAATTCGTCCAAGGGTCAAATACTGGTATTACAGTTGCAGGAGGACACGGTCAAGGAGATGCTTCCAATCAGCTGAATTCTCCGTCTGATGTCTTTGTCGATTCAAGCGGAAACTTATTCATAGCCAATGCCAAAGCTAACCGAATTCAAATGTGGAAACCTAACAGTAGTGAAGGTGTTACAGTTCTCAGGACTAACGGAAATGCTGCTGCAATTGCTCAAAGTAAAATGAAGAAAGAAGATTTCTATATAACGACATACGATGGAGAACTAATAAAATATTCGTCACCAGACTCCACAGTGAAAGTAATCGGCACAAGTATAAATAATGGTGCAGGTATTTACGTTGACAAGTGTGATAATGTCTACGCAGCTGATTATGGCGGTGGAAAGGTTAGTTAAAATTGGCACACGAGTTGTAACCTTGCCGACAAAATTCCGCTGGTTTCTGCGCGATATGTGATATTCAGGTCCTATCTATTTTCATTAACCGTGAGATCTTCATCGAATATTTCATGAGAGGGAATTGCCTAACAATGAGCTTTTTTCTTCACTTAGAATTTACAATTGCGCATGGTGGAAAAACGTCGAACGCTCTAAAATAGGGTACACAAGTTTGGCCGACGTTGCAAAAAAGTTTTTTACACAATACCTTTTTTGAGTTTTTCCCGCAAATATTGAGTGCTGTTAAAAAACCCCGAAGTGACAAAAAGACTTGCATGTTTATGCTTTTACTAATCTGTCTATGTAAAGACTAGTTATTAGAAAAACTGCGGCCGAAACTGTTTATGGACTAGTCAGATTCGCGACTCAATTTTTTCCTTCATTCATAGATTGAGAGATTTGCACACGTTAGCCAAACTACAACCGGGGAAATTATTGAAAATAATCTGTCTGCCCCTACGGATGTCTTGGCAGATCCATATGGTAATTTGTATATTGTTGAACAAGGTAGACATGTCGTACATCGATGGAGTGTTAAATCTCAAGCACCGGAGGTAATTGCCGGTATCCGCGGCGAAATGGGAACTGATGCGGAACATTTGTTTCAGCCATGGAGTTTAGACTTTGATTCTAAGTACAATTTGTACGTGTCGGATAAAGCGCATTCGTAATGGACGTTAATCGGACTGTGAAGACTGCAGTCTATGGACTCATAATCATTAATTTGTCGGCTAATTTCTTTTGTGGATACAACCTTACACTCAACCAGCGCATTCAAAAATTTGTATTTGAGGGTGGTGACCTGTGGTGTTAGAAATAAAGAATAAAATACAATAGAATTTATTCCGGAAGGGATGATATCCTCTTTATATTATGTTCTTTGAAAACGAGATTGGTAACTTTATTAACTGAATTTGATTGCGTGCAGATAGGATGAAAATGAAATACACAGTATTTTAAGCATGCTTTCTTTTACATCCTGACTGATTTTTTGATTTCATACTAACTTGTTGAGAGCTAGGGGTATATAAAAACGGACAAATCGAAACCAAGTATATCAGTTTGCTAAATTCTTGCAGTGTAAAAGTTTTTATCGTAACTAATCTAATTATGGTGCCTGAGATTTTGCTAACTTCTGCATACGGCATATAGTCTACATCGGATTTGAACGCAGCAACAGACCCAGTGTAGCTTTCTTTTTACAGAAAACAAGTAAGACCTCTACGAGGCAGACCCGTCACTCTCTGGTACTTTTTCCCATCCAAACACACTTCTCTACAGAGATTGCAAAATGAAACACAGACAAACTCACTTCACTGGAACGACAGACAGACACGCAAACAAACAGACAAACTTAACGATAATTTCTACCAGATTTTTTTTTGTAAGACCCATCAACAAAGACACAGACAGACACGCAAACAGACAAACGCTACCCTTTACGGAACGACAGACAGACGGAAGGACAGACATACACACAAAGACACAGACAGACACACAGACAGACAGACATACACACAAAGACACAGACAGACACGCAAACAGACAAACGCTACCCTTTATAGAACGACAGACACACAGACAAACTCACTTCACTGGAATGACAGACAGACACGCAAACAAACAGACAAACTTAACGATAAAATTGAAGGAATTTGGAAGACACGAGAATCTTGAGAGAACCTTTTCTATTGGTGGTGGTACTTACTTTTACGACATCAGAAAAAATATCACTTTGAAAACGAGAGCGTTTTGCCAGCACTACAGTAAATATATATTCAATCTTCATTTGTATAAAAATAAAGACAGTATTTACACTTAGTGATTCAAATGTTGATGTTCTAATTATTTTTTCTGCTTGGTTTCTTTTACTTGTTTTTAACGGAGGCTGAAGAAAAAATACCATTTAAAATCATCTCAATATCACACAAAATTCTGAAATGAATAATGATCAAGATGATTAGTTTTTTTCTGACTGAAAGTTACATTTCTGTTTTGGAAACGCTTTTAAAAAAAACAATCTTTTTCGATTGATCTCATTCATTCCAAAAATAATTTAATTTGAAAAATACCCATATGTCATCTGACTGAACAGAATTGGAAGATTTTGAAGATTTTGTATTTTTTTCGTTTTGGGTATGATCTTCTGTCTGATTAAACGAAAGCAGATTTTATGCCTAATTAAACAGAGTTTAATGCATTATTCTTACTTCATACACTTTTACTTTTGATTCTCTTGCTTGTACGTGTGATGATAACTTATTTCTTTTGGTCTAAAATACACCACAAAATTTAATATAACGTAACGTTTCACGGGCTATAAGATGATATATCAGACAGTCTTAACAAAATATAACTGGGTAGTCTGAAATTCAAAAGACTCGGTAGCATCCTAGCAAACCGGTAGGTGAACCTCATTCATGTTAATAACCTTGCTTCATTCTGTCGTTAACCAGTCCACTTCATATAATATTCGATAGAGAATTTCACGAGCTACAAAATGATTTATCAGATAATCGTAAGAAAGTGTAACTGGGTGGTTTAAGCTTTGAAACACTCCGTATCTGTCATTATCTGCCATATTTGGCCTAACTTGCACAACCGCAGAACCGTGGTCAGCATCTCGTTTTGTAAATAATTGAAGCGGCTATCTGATGATATGCTTGAAAAACTTAAGAAAGGAATTTTAAAGTCACTAGGTTTTCTAGAAAACCGGGTTTTTCAGAAATCTGTATCTCAAGACCCCGAGGTATAGTATAAGTTTTCTCCATCGAAATACATAGAACTCGACCCGCTCTTCCATTTGATACCAACTTCAAGGTTCTACGTTAGGAAATATGGTCAGCACACGTTGTGCAAGTTAGGCCAAATATGGCAGATAATGACAGGTACGGAGTGTTTCGAAGCTTAGACCACCCAGTTAATAGGCTGACACTGTTTGCAATCTCATGTAGAAAAAGCTTCAAGAAGTTTCAAAGAAATACAGCCAAAAAGCAAGGAAATGCACTCGTATTTTACTGTTTTTGGCATCAATCATCGATTTTTTTGCAAAACTAATGTCATAATTAGAATCAGCAGCAAAAACTGAATTGTCTGATATGTGTTTTAAGTTTTGGAAGAACTTTGATTTTTCAGCAAAAATCTGGTGACACATGAACAATCGAAACGTCGAATATTTTTAGTTTTAAGTAAATAAAAGATTAGTATGATTGCTGCTGTAATAAAAAGATATATTCTGTTGTTCTTCACTGGAGATGTTCATTTCTTTCTTTTTGGACAATAACCATCGATACATTCATATTTCCAATCGTGTGCAAATGCATTGAGACACATGGAAATGTTCTTCCTTCCAGGAATAGTCATCTTTAAACAAGGCGCTAGACAAGAATTATTTATACGTTCAAAATTCGGTCGGCAATATCTAAGTATGAAACAAGATCCTCCATCTAAAGATTCATAAGTCGGCTGAATTATTAATAATTCATTTAAATTAAACTCATACATATTCATCCATTTATTTAAATCACTATTATTACTGCTAGCAATTTGATCAATGAAAGAATATTCATATTGTGCGTTAATTTCATTTGGTAAATATTCGAAATCAGATGATTTCAATATCATCTAACCAATAGCACAATGTATACCACTGTGATCAATAAAACGTGGTAAACGTTGTTCTTGATGATGATTATGATTATGTGTAGGAAATTGACCCGTCTTCCAATATTCATTTAGATGATCTAATGCATTTAATTTCATTAATGATAATGACGATTGATTACGAATTATATTTTAACATATTCAAGATGAATACGAACTCGTAGTTGTACATTAACACCATTAGGTATGTGATCAAATTTATTTTCCAAACTAGACTCACCAATTATTTTGTTAACAGGATCTCTTCCTATTGTTGTTCAATAAAATGCTAACATAATTAACATTCTGTAGACAATTGTCAAATCCATAATTGATTGTTCTATGTAAAGGCAAAGAAAAGTGTATCTCGACAAGAACTGCCTTTTTTGTGCACGATATTTCGTGAAAATTGAAAAATCTTCTTGTACACTGATGATATAATCAATGCAAAGAACATATATAATGTCAAATGAAGACAATAATTTTTTTACCTGTTCCGTATTTTAAATGGAAAAAAGAAATGTGCTGTAATCAGCCTACTTCGCCGATGAAGAATCGTCACTGATTATTCGGCATCTCTAGATTTTCTATATATTACACGATATGATCTGTGCCATAATGAACGGGATCTTTCCCAGAGAAAAACTTTCTATCACTATGTAGCTGAATCCAGTGTACCCTTGAATCATGTACATTAGTTCGAAATTTTCTGTTCAGTCTTGTGTAGTCAAACTAGAGTCATATACGAGTCGAGACAAACTAGCACCATTTGATAGTTTTGCAAGATGGGATTTTCCGAAATAGTAGATGTATTATAAAGGAGAATTTGACCACTAGAATGAGGCTTTTCGCGGCTTTAGGCGAAGAAAAATCAGAGAGACATTATTGACATTTTTGTCCTGATTTAGAACAAAACAAAAACTCAGTGCAAACTGGTTGATATGTCTGTAGCTTTGCTTCACCTAGAGTCTAGAAAAGTTTTTTGAACGACCAGATTCTCGTCTATAATATATGTACTATTTACGAAAATCGCATCTTGCAAAATGTCAAGTGACGCTAGTTTCTTCTAGACCCATAGATGAACCTCGTGCAAGTTATGGGTTATCGATTAAGATTAATTTCGTGGCAATTCTTTTCTGTAGATTTTAAAATATTTTTTTGCATAACTTATCAAAACAAGTTTGTCTGCTGCTTGTAAGCATTATATGACAGTCAAAGATTTTATCTTGTTCCTAAATGCTAAAATATAATACAAACAAGTATGAAAAGTAGAAAAAGTCAGTAAATACACTGTATTATTCTTCATTTTCAAAATCTCAGACTTTCGTAGATGCTTAGCATAGATGTGCTCCTATGTTTGCCTTATAGTAAAGCTACATGGTCTTATGGAGGTTTGAACAATAGCAACTATGGTTTTCAAAGATCTCTGAGGTGTACCATCTCAAAATCTAGGGCTTGGTTCATGTTCTATTCTGAAAAGATGTGCTAAAGTGCTGAAGTCTACAAAATGCAGAAAAGCGCAGGTTTTTATCTTTCTTGAATCAGAATATATTCAAAAAAAACTCACAAGCCATTATGTCTTATCCATAGATTTACGTCGCAAATCGAACCGTGAGAATTCTAGAAATTCTTATGTTTTTATATCTTTCAATCAGGTGCAAATTACGTTTTACAGGAAGGCATTAGTTCACAGCTCGCTAAAGTATCGGTTGCAGAAACAACCCACTGCAGTGACTTTTATTTTAATTTTTTTTTGTTTAACAACAAACAAAGACAAACATTACTATGAAAAAACTTCGATTTTTACTGCTGTTTTTGTTCCAGTAGGCATCCAGTCTTCTTTCAATTGTTGTCTATATATTGCTAGAAAAGACAAACAAAAGCTGTTAGAAATGCAAAAAAAACATACTAGAAAAACCTTGTGAGATGTAGTTATTCAACACTGATTTTCAAAAACAGAAATAGACGGTTTTCAAATGGGTTAATTTGAAGAGAGATTCCTAGCAATGGGATTTAAATTAGGCCATTCTTTTTACGCACTGAACGGTAGTGCAAAGTAAGAAAGCAGACACAGTTTACGCACAGTTCTCAGAAAACAACACAGCCGTATTTATCATTAATTTTGTGAGAAATCACATACTGCACATTTTAAGATCATCTTATAGATTTTCTCTCTAGCTCTATTTCTGAGATTCTCCTCACAAGATCACATAAGAGCCATTGCACGTACGCCACGACCAACGTTGCTCAATCGATATTCTCAGATTACCTAACCTTGAAAGTCTCACCACAAATAATAGATAGTATCTACTACAAAATCACGCAACTACGAACTCGAAACATACTTCTGTTATTTTGTAACAGATGGCGTACTGAGAGCCCAAATTCAGAAAACGTTGAAGTTTCCTGTAGCACCCACGGGAAATGAAGTCGACCGTCAGACTTTCAATCATATTTACAAATAGGTTATAAGTCAAAGCATATTTGGTAAAATGTTGACGGTCTCAGGTGCTTTCATTTTCTATACAGACCAGTCGAAAGTCCCAAAAATGACCATTTTGGCCGATTTTAAGGAATAATTTCTGCATGGAAATGCGATCATTCTGTAGCTCCTTAGTATATTCTTGCAGTGCACCAGGTGTACTACCATAGTCCATGCTGCGTTTAAAATTGACAAATTTTCAAGATGGCGGAATCCACGTTATTCGAGGCTTCCCGTAAAATGTCAATATCTCAGCAACGATATAACTTTTTGACCTGCGTCTTTCGCGAAAATTCATTAAAATGTTTGGTCTAAAAGAACCATTTAGTTTGAAAAAGTCCTAAAAACATCGATTGAGCATTGTTCCAGTATAATCGGTCGTGGCTAACGTGCAATAGCTCATAAGCATTGACTGACTCTTCAAGGAAATATAACTTTACTTTTTAAAGTTTCAAATTCACCATGTAATACCATTATTTTAATTTTCATATGATCCACTTCATGCATTAATGTTTGATAATCTAATGGATTTGCACAACTTTTTATTATCCTACGAACATGACCTTCTTTTGCCTGACAGTCTTCTTCAATTGTACTAATTATATCGGCAAATTGTGTTAATCTGCAATAAAGAAGAACAAGCGATAATCAACGTGTTGAACAAATTCAGCTGCACCATATTCGACTTACGTTTGATCTTTACCATTTTTGTTTGTATCAAGAAATACCGATAAATCAAACATTTTTGACGCTCCATATAATAATGAGTAAGGATTGACGAGCGGTTTGTCATCGGTTGACGTCATTTTTTTTCCTTTAATCTGAAAACAAAATGGAGTGACCAATTCCTGCTAAATAAAGTAGCGAGAGGACATTGACCAAGCGTTAACAACCGACCTCCTACTTTCAGATGATTTTTATCTTACTGGAGAAAACTTAAAAGTGATAAGGTGTTAAGCAAAAACCTCTGCAATTGTGTAACATACGGTAGAAAAAAACTGTTCTGCGAGCTTCTTTTGTACAAGACACATACAGCACGCACACACTAGTGAAGATCAACTGCATATCTTTTTCTTTTCAAATCTAGTCAGCAAAAATAGTCTAGAAGGCAGTGTATAGTATTCTCTTTCTCTCTCTTCGTTTGTCTGCTTTCATCTGCTAAAAAGTGAAAAAATAATAATGTATATTTCTTTAACTTGCACAAAGTAGCTGTCACGTATTTTTGCTTTAAATATCTTTCACTGACTATACATTTTGTAACAACCGATCTGTACTAGCATACATATGTGTCTCTCTACCATTTGAGAAAAATTATTAGGTCATACTTTTTTCCTTTTCTCTTCTTCTAATATCAGTCAGAGCGCCATTGCCTGATTACATTCCAAAATAACCTTGTCCTCTGACCAAAATGTTAAATTTTGTCTACGACCATAGTAAAACAGAGGTTAATATAACAATGTTAGTATTTATATTTATTTTTTGTTGAATCGCTTCTATAATTAGTGGATCTTCCATGCAGATGATATTGGAGAAAAGATGGAGTCATTCTTCATAAACGATTGGTAGCAGTCATAAACCAATCAGTGTTTTGTAAAGTCTATAGTGTGCTTTTAGCTCCAAATAGTAGCTCCTATCAAGAGCTAAAAGGAAATATGAAAAATTTCTAGCTCCAAATAAGAAAAATGTGGAAAAGGTTCAAAGATGGCTGCCGAAGAGCTAAGATTATGCATTTTGAATACAATTCTAGTTTCTTTTGAGCATATTAAGAGCCATTGCACGAGAGTTATAGCTCATTGCATCAGAAGGTGCTCAATTGATGTCCGTACTCTTCGGTAAACATATGAATTTTTCTTCACCTGAATCGGCATCTCCTTGATTAATAACACGTGCAGTGGTGCTGGAGTAACAGAAAAAAGTAAGTTTAAAGATCAACCGCTCAGGAAAAACAAAAGAAATCGTGCTCTACAGTATCGATTCAATCATCTTTCAAACCGGTAATACTGTCTCGTATATGCTCTTTGATTGTTCCACTAGCCAAGTTAATTTCAGTTAAAATTCAGTTTGAACCCTTTAGCTTGCGACACAACTTCAAAGAAATCAGTTTTACGATATGATCGACTTCGTTCGATCTCGTTACTTCCCAAATTGGGAAAGGTTTTAGAAAGGGTAGTGGTCGCCCGAATTGAAAAATGGTGTTTAGCTCAAGGAATTCATTGTGAAGAACAATCAGGTTTTACAGCTAATAAAAGACTTCAGACCCGAATTCTAGGAATAGCAGAAGACTTCAAGTTAACTGTGGCAGCTTGTAATACACCAGCACTTAGCATTTTCATAGATTTTGCCACTGCTTTTGACCGTTTGTGGTATGCTTCTTTTATGCGAACTTTAGAAAAACTAGACATGCCACTTGAACTCAGAAAATGGATCTTTAATTGGTTTCAAAAGCGCAAAATGTACGTTAGTTTTGGTGAGGCAAAATCTCGCTTGTTTGAGATTTTAATTGGCGCACCTCCGGGAGTGTTCTTGCGGCGCTTTTGTTTCGTCTGCATGTCCATTTCCTACCTCGCTATTTTCCTCAAATTTTGTCACACCTGTTTGCAGATGATCTCACTATGATTTTGAAAGGCGCGTTGGAATTAAAACTTTCTCAAAATATAACTTATTTAGAAAAACAAGCAAAAATCGCTTTAAAATCATTAGAAAAATTTTCAGACGACCATCTCTTATCAGTCAATGTTTGTAAAACAAAAGCGATGCTAGTTCACAGTGTGGTTGCGGTAAAAAAGCCTAAAATTGAGTATAAGGGAGTGGAAATTGATTACGTAAAAAGTTTTAAATGCTTGGGGGTTGAGTTCGGCACTAAGCTAGGGTGGGGAAAACACATAGACGCCAGACTCAAAAAAGTAAGAACAGCATATGCTGGTCTAAGGAAAATATTTCGTACGATCCCAAGACATGAAGTTAAAATCAGACGTCGTCTATTCTGTGCGTTTGCGTTACCCCATTTCACCTGGCTTTTCAGTACGTGGTTTTATTATACGGAAAAACAGAAGCAAAAGATTGAGCATGTTTACGGGACAGGTTTGAGGATTGTTTACTCCTTGTGGGGGTCAACAAAGACCTGTCAACAAGACCTGTCAACACTAATTTTAACTCGTGAATTCTCGCTGCGAGATTTTTTATTTAAATACTGGCTGCGGTTTCAAAAACATCTGGAAGCCGCACCAGAAGCCGAAACATTTAGACAAACATGGACAGCTTTTCAGATTGCGACTGCACATATAAAAAGTCATTAAAAAACCATGGGATTTCGTAAAAATACTAAATCCAGCTTTTTTCCTGATAGACTGGCTGAGAGTGCACGGCATACGTATCTGGATGTTTACCCTTTTTTGAGTTTACAAAGAACAGTTCAAAATTTTTAGAACATCAACTGAATTCACTGAATTTTTTATGTTAAAATATTTCTATAAAGAGCCACCGTGAATGACGGTATAAATAAAAATGCTCTTAAAAATGTAATTGAAAAAAAAAGGCCGATTCGTTTTGTTGTTAACTTTTTCATAATTCTCTATGTTGAGTTTAAGTTTTATTTTTTTTCCTGGTTTAAGTTTTCCAGGAGTAAGATAAAGAAATGTGTTTTTTACTTTAGCTGTGAGGTCATATCTCTCTCTATTCTTTTCCTTTTTGAATGAAGTAATGTCTCTTGTTAGGTGGATCTTAAAAAAACAATATCTGTGAAAATGTCTCTAATTTATGTGAGGCTTTTTTAATTGTTAACCTTTTTTAAAAGGAACAATAAAGTTATATGCTAAAAAAAAAAACTTCAAAGAAATCAGTTTTACGATATATCTCGATTTTTTCGGTTTTTGAGACCTTCACGGTATTTTGAGTTTTTCTCCATGAACAAAGGGGTTTTGAATGTCGGGAAGGTATTATTCGTGATCAGCGTCAAAAGACAACTCATAATATGTATAAAAAGTCAGAAAACGATTCCACTCGAATTTTGCATTAGCTGAACCTTTCTATGCATTCTTGTTTAAAAAACAATACATACAAAGGTAAATGATTCGAGAATATAGAAAGATAAGCGCTTTAATTTTTAAGTTCTGTGTATTACAAACATTTGTTATGTATTTTATTCCTTATGCTTTTAAAAACCTTATTTTCTACTTAGACAATGTTTAAGATCTTAACAACAACTTCTGAGATTTTTTTTCGAATTTCAGTGGGGTTGTTTTCACTTCTCCATCACTTGAACAATAAATCTCTAACTCTTCGTCTTTAGAGCGTCTAAGCTCACCTATTTTACGCAACCACTTCCAGATTCTAGCGCTATTGCTATTTTTTTCAAGTTGATTCCGTACTTATCTTCCTTTGGAATCTTCTTTCGTTTTAATACTCTTCTCTACTGAGATATAATCTATATAAGCTTTATCCTTGTTAGAATACAAGCGGAAAAATATTTCATTATAGTATTCGAAACTAAAACTATCAAAAAACACAAATATAACTCCTCAATCTAGGTTGGTATTGCTTAAAATAGATCATCATGTCAAACGAAAATACTTCTCATTACTTTTTTTTTTTTTTTTTGACTTTCTGTTTATTGTTAAGCCCATAGGCTATTACAAAAAAGTGTAGAAATATTTAACAGAAATACCATATCAAAAATTACAATAAATCAAAAATAAACTTTTTTTTTTTTTACATATACCGAATTCTCTACTTAAACAGTGAGGGGATAAAAATTTAAAAATTAAAAGGGGAACATATTAGACGTAGATTTAAATCGTAAATAGCACAATATCATTCTACTATGTAAACTGGTAGTGCAGAAAGCACGTCCGAAACAAATCTACCATACAGCCTTTTTTCACAGCACGCACTAAACACCTTTAATGATTAATTCTTTCTTTCACGAATTCTATCCAGGTAGCCAGTACCGATACGTGTCTGTCTCTTTGCCTGTTAATCCTCTTAAAGGAGAAATAGTTGCCCACCCGTAATAGTTTTGCGGGATGATATTGGTCCCAATAAAAAACATCATCGAGGATAGGTGATGTACTGAGATCCGAGTCATAGCATCGCTTCAGTCTCCTTTCTAGAAATCTAACTATGTAATCCTCAAGTTGGTCTTCCTTGCAGAGCTCAAATAATTCTTTGGCATCGACAAATGGACAATTATGGACTATCCTCATCCCTACTGTAAATATCCGGTTAAACAGTTCAACGTAAGTTTTAGGTAAAAAAGGATAGATGGGAAAAATACCAGAGAAGAAGGGAAAGGAATAAGCAAAAAAACACTGACGTCGAAGTTTAACAGAAACCGCGTCACCTTTAGAAAGCCATTTTAACTTAGAATAGGATTTACGAATTTAATCGATTGCTGCGTCTACTGTTGGTTTAAACGACATTTTATCTGAGGCGCCGAAACCTAAATATTTAAAGGAAACTACTTGCTCTAATTCGAGACTTGCCATTTTTAGCTTGCTAATAGCTAGCTTATTTTAAGCAAGCTTAAGCTTTTAAGTAAGCTAATTTCGTAATTTTCCAATCATCTAAGAACGCTCCTGTTTTTAACCACTCATTAAAACACTTTACTAGGCACTCTACATAACTTAACGGTAGAAGTTTTAACATGAAGTTTGATATATTATCATCTCCGGAGGATCTTTTTGCTTTTAATTTTTTAATAAAACGACTAACTTCTAATACTGACGTGTTACTAACTGAATCCTTGCAGTTCTCTATTTGATCTAATATTAATTTAAATTCGGAATTAGATGTGCCAGAAGGACTTGTTAGAAATTGATCTTTATAATAATAAAAAAGACCATTAATTATCTCATTTTTGTCTGAGAGTACTTGCTCATTAACTATTAATTTAGAAATTGGGAGTGATTTAGGACGGTAAATTCGCGATAGAAAATTCCAGAAAATCGGTTGCGAATGAGTGTGAGCATTATTAATGGATGAGAGAAAGGCATTCCATCTTTTAGTTTTATACGCGGTAATTTCTTTCCTCACAATACGATTAAGGTTATGCAAAGCAATTCTATCCACTTCAAAATGGTACCTATAATAGAGATTTCTCAATTTACGCATGCTTCTTAATTTATTTAGAATATGTTCCGGAAGAGCTGGTTTATATTTATCTCTACTAACCCAACGTGTAAGCCTGATCTTGAGTGCTGACAAAAACTCTACGTATAATTTGTACCATTCTATGCTTAGTAGCAACTTCTGTTGATCGATCCAGAAATCTTGCAAAAGTAACAGCGTAACTTGGTAAGCTTTCCAAGCCGTAATTGGAAACAGACCATTAGATTTAAACACTATACTATCCACCTTATAGCAATTTGGCCAATGGTCGCTGGACCCGAATCTTAAAGTTTCGCCTTTTACTCCGCCAAAACTAACAAAGGTTAGATCGATATTCCGTTCCGATCTTTTTGAAGAATTAAAGGTATTCTTTACGTATTCAAAGTGGTTCTCTTCTATCCATTCTAGCAGTACAGTACCGCGTTTATCAGTTTCAGGACTACCCCACTCCAACACCGTCGCATTAAAATCCCCAGTAATAATCGTATTCTTTATGATAAAGGGTTTAAAGTCGTCCAAATTTCTTAATTGACCTTGAGGCCAGTAAATACCTGTCACCCTTAATTCCTCCGTAAGACCAACTATATCAACAATAACTGTGTTAGGGATTGAATTAGCTACACTCGATCCTTTAAGGTGTCTTCCTAAAGCCAAACATACTCCCCCGTCCTTATTCGTACCTTCTTTATAAAAAAGATTGTGATCCATCATTCGAAAATCTTTCCACTCTCCAGTTTCAGAGCAAAAACAAAAAGACGAGTCGGTCCTATGTATGAGCTCCAAAACTTCCAAACTCCTCGTTAGTAACCCTTGCACATTATAAGATGAAAAATTTAAGGGAATTTGGTGAATTGCAGTGTCTAGATTAGAGTTAAACTTATTCCACTTAACAGAGTACTTTCAAGGGTGGAACTGGCATACCATTCGGAAAGAACTTCCAAAACTATTTCGCAATCTTTTTTCGAAAAACCCCATTCCCTCAGTTTCCTTTGCGCATCGTTAATAGGATTTACATGGTTAAAAAGCGGACTAGGTACAAAAAACTTTGCTGAGGGGTTTAAAACCATCAAGAAATTTCACCAGGGGCTATTATTTGAGGCGCCAACATGATCCCATAGGTCTTTTTGAATGAATGATTTAACATGCATAGCTCCAGGCAACCTATCTCGACTTAAATTTTCTTCATCTTCAAATTTAACTGAACGTTAATTGAACGGAGGTAAATCATGTGAAATAGCATATTTTAAAAGATTCCAATTCATTCCTTGTTGAACGTTATGTTGCATTTGCTCTTCATATTGACTCACACTTTGACCCTGTTGCTGTGCATTTTGTTGAGTATTTTGATTTGAGTATTGCAGTGCCTGGTTTTGATTTTGGTACATTTGACTTTCAACAGTATTAAATTCATTCAAATTTAAATTATGCCTGGTCTTAGATTTTTTACTTTGATTGCCCTCGAACAACCTTGGACTTCTTTGTGTACTTCTCATTACTCTTTAATTGATGCGCTTTCTCTCAAACTGAGGACTATTTTAGAAAACAAGAATCTATTTTAAAATAAAATTCCTGAAAGTTAAGTTGATTGCATAGTTATTAAATCTTTATATTTGAAAACGACTTCTTTATCGAGAATGAGTAACATACATTTTTTTCTCATTTGAACGTATGAGTTATGTTATTAAAAAGCTATCAGATACAATTCAGATGAAATGATTATGTATATACCGACATATATAATAATTATATCACGCGGAATATACGGATTTTCCTTTTCTCCATGAATTTCACCTTTTTCTTTCTGTGTTTTAATTAATTTTAATTGTACAATTTACAATAAAGCGTATATATCAATGCATTATAAAAAATTGAGCAAAAATATAGGTATTTTTTAGAAAGAAAAGTAAATATCAAACTCGCCTATTATCTGTCTTTTAGAACTTTTTCGATTTCAAAATTTAATAAAGGTTCTCCTTTTGTACTGCTTATGGTTTTAAGGCAAAAGGCAAATTTCTCAATAAAATCGATTTAAGATCAACTTTTTCTGTAGCTACTCATTCGTAAAATGCATCTTGAAAAATATTCTTTATGAAAATTCGCATCATTAAAGGTTGCTTAATATGAGTTATAAGAAACCGTATCTGCAACTTTCTCAAAATCTGCGCGAAAATGAGGAATACTGCTAGAAGGAAAACAGTATTGACTAAAACTGAATTCTTTGGGCTGTTACATCTATCTGATAGTGCTAAAACTATGAGGGGGAAAACCAAGTTCAAAAACTTCAGAAAATCATGCTTCACACGGCTTTCTCTACAAAATATTGCAGTCTTTTATTCTTCTCGACTAAATAACGGACACACTTGAATAGAAGATTTCGTTTGAGTTTGCCATTCAAAAGGCAATATAAAACACCGCTGCCCAGGTGAAACACGTATTGTAAGACCTTGAAAAATCTGGTGCTTTCTTCTTAAATCTTGTAATAAGATCTTATGGTATGATTTTCTAAGATCTGGTTATAAGATAATATAAGATCTCCATCACACACTCGAGTATCCGTGTGTTTGTACGTCCGTCACACTCCGGTGTCCGTGTGTTTGTACGTTCGTCACACTCTGAAATGTCCGTCTAAATTCCTGAATCTCCAAAGGTCTATTTTCCTAAATGTTTAAATTTTTTAAATCCTAAAGCTCTAAATGTCTAAATTGCTGAAGTTCTAAATCCCTGGATTTCTAAAATTCAAAATTCCTAAATTTCTAAACTTCTACATTCTAAAACTTCTGAATTCCTAAAGCTCCAAAGGTCTAAAGTCCTAAAGTCCTAAATGTGTTAATTTCTAAATTCCTAAGCTTTTAATATTCTAAAGTCGTAACTTCTACACTTCTAAAATCCTAAACTTCAGAATTTCTAAATATCTGAAACTACAAATGTCTAAATTCTTACACTTTTAAGGGCCTAAACCTCTGCATTTTTAAATTCCTAACTCTGCAAATGTCTAAACTGCTGAACTTCTAAATTTCTACACTGCTAAACTTCAAAAATTCCTAAACTTCTAAATTTCGAAAGTACTAAATTTCCTATACTTCTATACTGCTGAACTTCGAAATTTCAAAATGCCTAAACTTCGAAACGTCTCAATCCAAAAAGGTCTAAATTTCGAAATTCCAAAAACTCCTGAATTTGTAAATTCCTATATCTCCAAATGTCTAAATTCCTAAACTTCTAAACTTTTAAATGCCTAAACCTCTGAATTTTTAAATTCCTAAATCTGCAAATGTCTAAACTCTTAAACTTCTCAATTGGTAAACTTCTGCACTTCTAAATTCCTAAACTTCTAAACTTCTCAATTCCTAAACTTCTGAATTGCTAAACTTTTAAATTTCTCTGTAAACGTGAATCACCTCGACCGGCCGATTTGCAGAGATCCTACCGAGTATTTCGAATCTGACACCATTCAGCTGCATTTTTTCTAACTATTTGATATATCATTTTGTAGCCCGTGAAATTCTCTATCGAGTGGTATATGGAGTGGACTGGTTAACAACAAAATAAATGAGTATTATAAGCGTGAATGAGGTTAACCTGTCGGTATGCTGAGGTGCTACCAAGTATTTCGAACGTTAGACCACCTAGCTACAGTTTTTTCCGACCGTTTGATATATTATTTTGTAGCCCGCGAAATTCTCTTTCGAATGGTATATGAAGTGGACTGGTTAACGAAAAGATAAAGAAGCATTTTTAACATGAATGACTTTAACCCGCCTGTTTGAGATATGCTTCCTAGGATATATCGAATCTTAGACTATCTAAACACAATTTCTTAAGATTCTGCCATGTATGATTTTGTAGCCGGTGAAATTCTCCATCGAGTGCTATTTGAAGTGGACTGGTTAATGACACAACAAATGAATATGATAGACATGAATGTGGTTGACCCGGACGTTGGATGAGATGCTACCGAGTATTTCAAGTTTTAGGCGCCCGAATTTTGATTTGTTCTGACCGTCTTACGTACCATTTTGTAGCTCGTGAAATTCTCTGTCGAATGATATTTGAAGTGGACTGGTTGACGACAAAATGAAGGAAGATTATTAACATGAATGAGGTTGACCTACCGGTTTGCTGAGATG
>CAJNOQ010002962.1:0-22003 GCA_905250885.1 Didymodactylos carnosus | reverse complement strand
CATTTCAGCCATAACTAACTATATAAAAGTAAAATACTCCAATCTCACTCAAAACTCAACTAAACCGCTAGAAATTCTCAGGATATAGAGAGTAGTTCGAATACCACCACAACTCTAAAATAATATATTATCTTACGATGTTTTTACTTTTCTAGCTCTATCGATAAGTAAATGAAGAAAAGGGAGTATTTTCTGAGACTTCCCAGCGGTTTAGTTGAGTTTTGAGTGAGATTGGAGTATTTTACTTTTATATAGTTAGTTATGGCTGAAATGGTGGATTTTCCTCAAAATTCAGTTTCACTACGTTTTTGTTAAAACATTTCACTACGCTGTTAAAAACATTGCCACGAGATTCAGTATGTTGATAACCTATGTTTCCATTTATTTTACAGGTTATCCGAGGTCACCTATACCAGTCTTGGGACTCCCAGAAAAACTGATACCACGCCTAAAACTACAGAGGCTGAACCTACTGATCAAGATATCATACGCAGCTTACGTTGCAGAAAATTCGATGAGCTTTAAAATGGTATATGACGCAAAATGTACTTATTTCTTTAACCAATTGGCTTACTTCTGGTCCATTTCCTGGTGACCATTTCGAGCAGTACAGCACAGACACGTCAAAATGACTTTCTCACGCTCGACCAAATTTACTTTTCAGTTTTAAAAAAGTTAAGTTTTTATAATTTAAACTTAAAATCAAAATTTGAAAAAGAAGTATTTTTTCTAAAATTCTTGTTAGAAACCAAAGATCATATCAACATATATGAGGTTAGACCATTAAGTTTGAAGAAGTTGAGACAGAAAATAAGCTCTGATGATAAAGAAAATTAAGAATGACCAAGAAAATGAGCCCGAAATCCTAGCAAAATACGATCCTGCGTTTGTACCATCAGCAGCCTACAATGTAAACAATAATTTCTTCAGCTGACATAGTTTGAAAGAGCACACCTCTCTACATATTTTGGAAAAGTTGTTGAATAAAAAGCTTTTCCAAAAGTACCTAAAGAGTTAAATCAAAAAAGTTTAATTTTTTCAAAATATTCTTCATTTCATGCTTATCGAATCGTGTGCCTGATATATTAGTTAGTGGCATTGGGCATTTGTTAATGCACTAAAACCAATACAACAAAGTATATAACATGAAAAACTGCGTTGTTTAGGGGACATGTGACGCCCGGCTGTGCGTGCGACCGACTACAGTGCCTATGGCGTAACGTATGCAGCCTCTGGTCTATGAGTTGAATCGACAGAGCAGATGATGATAACATTTAGAAAACTACATCGCATCGACATGACCCCAATGGGCGCTTCCTAGCTGAAAATGTCTTGTCCGTGAGTGATGAGAGAATGCATGAAAGAATGAACATGAATATCGGCCTGTCCAGCTAACAGCCACCTTCACTTAAGATGGTTCGAAGAATTTTTTTAACTTTAAGAATTTATGAAGTGCATCATCTAACCTAGTTTTTGAAGCTGATTTCGAATATCAACTTAAAATTTCCAAAATATTAAATTTTGACCTCAAAAAATGAATTCAAATTTTATTTTTAATTTCTTGGCCTAGATATTTTCGCGAAAAAAATTAAGAGATACGGTGTTTTGTAGAGAATTAAATTCTCTACAAGATAGTGTATTTATTTTTGAATTTAGGTGCTTTCCAAGAAAGTTGGTTTTTCGAAAGACCAAATTTTGAAAAGGATTTTTCTCCAAGTCAAAACGATTTCAAAACGTTTTTCGGTTCACACAGTTGTTGGTAAGTTAGCCATGTTTTGTTGAGCTTTTAGTCTTTCGAGAGATGATTGTACAGGACTCTGAGATGTCTTATTTGGAGGAGCGAACATTTTTCTTTCAAATGATAATCGAGCGACCGGTTAGTAATAATACCGTGACCGTAAATTTTGAACTGAACGTGCCACTTTGCGAGATGAGACATTTATTTCAAAGAAGTTTATCTTTCAATCTATTCAGTTAGTTATATCCACTTAATTAACATTTGAACGAAAAAAGTTTGCTCTTCAAAATGGGGCATCTCGGAGTTCAATGTCTTTCGAAAGACCGCAATCTTCACAAAATGTCGCTGACTTACGGAGAAGTAGACCGTTACGTAGACAGACCGATATTTCCGATGTACTTTTAACAGTTTAGCAGTGAGAATTTTTTTATCAATTACTCTAGTCATATTCATAAAATATTTTCTCAATTTGTAAAATCAATTACAGAGCTTCACGATATGTCTCATTTTAAAAATTGCAAAAACTCTCTACAATTCCTGTTAATGGATTCAAAATGAAACACAGTCCACTGTTCTTTTGCTAACATTTGGTGGAAAGGCGATAGAGGCGTGCAGCTTTCGCCATTTGATAGTCACGGTTACAGGTCTGCGAGACGGTTTTGATCCCGATCCCGCGGGGCTTTTTACGAGACCGGGACCAGAAAAATCTTTTTTACGGTACGAAGATTGGGACCTAAACGTCTGCGGGACGATCCTGGTTCCACGAGACGTTTAATGCGACCGGGACCGGGCTTTTTGAAAATAGTCTTGTATAGAGCATAAAAATTTCTTAGTTTCTGTGCTTGTTTGTATGTAGACACTAGTTCTGCGAAAAAGAGCTCACATAAAATTCTAAAAGTCTTCAATTAATACCACCCACGTATACCGTCTCACGCACCATATTACCACGCGCTGACTTTCGAACGATCACCGCTACTTGAAAAAATATTTATGGGACCACAGGACCGGGCCAAAAACGAGTTCTTTCTACGAAACCGGGATGAAAATTTTGTGTCTAGGTCCAAAAAAGTTTGATCCCGCAGACCTCTAAGTCAGGGCTGGGTACGTTTTCCATAGTAAAACAAACTTCGGAATTTTCTAAAAGGTTAATTTTTAAAATGTCGTTTCGGTTCGGTATTGAATTTCCTTGGATGCCTAGGACTAGTGTCAATCAAGCAAAGGTAAACTAAAAAACGTCGGAACATATACGCTTTTGAACATACTGAATAAGCTGGGTATGTATGTGTTTCGAACAAGATTCAAAAAATTGTTGAAAATCGATTTTCTAGAAAATTTTTAAACGCTTTTTTATGTCAAAATCAGATTTACTATACAAAGTTAATTGTATCGTAGAGTTTTCGCGTCATTCGCATTGACCTTGAGTGAGTAATGAATTTTATAAATTTAGAAAAACAGTCAAAAATAGTAGCAGCTGTATAAACTAGTTTTCAACAGATTGCTGAACCTTTTTCTATTTTTGAATACCTGATATCATTTATGAAACCATAAATTCACAATAAGATTGATCAGACAAAACTGAAATACTATGTGTACAATATTCTGATATAAATTGTCTTCAGAACTTTTGTATAGTAGAAAGAGAGCTAGTGGGAATGTTGTACGTTGACTAAAGAATACCAATTTAATATTGAAATTCTACCGCCGAACATTAATGGAGAAGAGCGAGTACTATTTATAATTTTCGATCTCGAACTGAACCAATTTTTTTTATCGGGAACATGTTAAAGTAATGTCTAAACTATGTCCCTCAGCTTTGTCTCTAAAAAATCGACTATTAACTTTTTACGTTTGTGATACTGTGTCTAAGCATACCTTTTATAGTTTTGGGCGAACATAAAGGTTTCGTAGTCGAAGTATGAAACCCAAAAGGGATTCATACGAAACCTAAAACGGTTTCGAAATGGTTGCACGTCTCTATACCCTTTTAGATTTGATAATAAACCTAACCAAACTTTTTGTAGAGAGTAGGGAGTATATGTATTCAATCATATACTCATTGCAAACATCAATGTAAAGTAATTTTTTCTTGATGACATAACTAATGACAACTAAAGTTAGGCGAGTACACATGTAAAAGTCGAGTTTTGAAAAAAATAAGTTTTGGGTCATGTTTCAAATATTACTTTGACATGTAACTGATCGAAAAAGATTGGCACATTAAAATTGGCAGCGAAAAATCACCGCTACTCGTTTTCCGATGTGTTTTATGTCTCACTGACATATTCTACATTACAAATGTATAAAATATATATCATAGAGATCAATTTCTGAATGATGTTTACAGACTCAGATTGTTCTCTTAAATATTATTCAATCATTATTCTTTTATTTTCACTGAATGATTGTATTATCTGTTAACACAAAGAAATTGATCTCAAATCGATGAACACACATCTCACTACCATTCAAAAATAACATCCTCGAGCCATTTAACTTTTTTTGATTCATATGAATGAAAAAAAAACAAAAGAGCAAGATAAACAAATTATGGTTTAATAGTATAAAATATGGGATTAAAATAAGTGTGCGTGTGTGTTTATGTACGATGGAAATGGACAGATTGTGTAATAAAAAAAATGATACTTAAAGTGGGTAAGTTAAAGATGCATTATCCTAGCCAGAAGATAAACAAATGGCATTTTCAACGGTAAAAGTTCAAGATCACCGTTCCTATCGCCAAATGTTATTTAATTATATGTGATCAAAAAGGATGTTTAATATGGTTTCTCCTAATCAACGTATACCATAATTAAATCAGTACAAAAATCATGTTTATCTTGATGTGTACGAGCATACGGAGAAGAAGAATAAATGTAATTGATTTATTAGGAATCTCTGTTTATTATTCTAAAATAATAAACATAAAAGTCCAAATGAATACTTACAACATTTTTTTAGAACAAAAAGAGAAAAAAGAAAAAAGAAAACGCGGAAGGATGCATATGGAATCGACTTGCTTAAATTAGCTCAGTATACATATGCACAATTGCTTCTAACATTCACACTACATCAAAAATCTTATTTTAAGAACTATCGAATGATGATTTAACAAACAATTTGAATCAAAAATAATGCTAAGCTCAATACTACAAATTCAGAGTGTATTATATAATCCCATTACTAACTCATATAATCTAACTCTTCCATTTAGATATACTTGAACAAACTGCGTGTGAAACTAGAATCTTTGAAGAATAAAAGAAAATTTTGTTTATTCGCTGTACGTAGTATTTCATTTAAGTTTGTTTTTATATTTTCATTTTGAAATCAAATCACTGGAATGTATTAGGGTAAAATACGATAATGATAATAATGCAAGTTCATCGATCATCTTTTTTGTCCATTTTTGTAATATTTATCTCATTTTGTACGTGTCCAATTCCATTATTATGATTGTTGTTAGTGTAAGATTTATCATAAAATTTAACCATTTCTGTCATATAATTTTGAAATGCCGTCATTGCACCCACAATCGCTGGAGAACCGAAACCATGTGTAATTAATGAAAAATGTGTCAAATGTCTTTGCATTGATGGTTCTAATACAGGACTCAAGCGACAATTACCCAATGGCGAACGATCTTGACTTAATAACTCGGTAAATTCTTTTACTAATTGTCTAGAATAATAAATTTAACTGTTAACATTGTCAACATATTGCAATATTTTAAAAAATCTTATTAATATATTTCCTCTTTTATTTTAGATAAAAGTCTTATATATCTGTACATAGAAACATTTTTTAGATACTTACCTTGATGCAAGAACCATTGCTTTTCGTTTTGATATTTCAGATGAATCATGATTATGATGTCGAATGTTGTGTTCAGCACATTGTCGAGCGGGAAATTCTTGATCACAAACATAATGAAAATCTCGTGCCAAGTGAGTGGATTCTCCTAAAGAAAGAAATATTCTTTAGCATTTTTTTTCCATTGATTAATTTTTTCTTCTTTTATTCATCTTTCATCATTAAGAGCATTAAACATATAAAGCCTAGAGTGACTGACTAAATTTATGTCTTGTGCATATTTTATCGACATATCTTCAGCTTGCCTATAACGTTATCCAATAGCAAACTCTGTCTCTCGTTATACACACAGTGCTCTATCACTACAATCTTTATTGTATTATATTTCTATTACGCTATTAAGCAATGTATCTAATTTCATAACCAACCTTCGACAAGTGATGTTAACAATGTAACGGTAGCAGCTTTTCGTCGTCCAGCAGGTAAATTTACACCAATTTTTTCTAATTTTTCTCGTAATATACGTCCACCGTTCTTGGACTTTGCTCTATAATCAAAGAATGATTTGAATCATTTAATGTATGTTCATATAAAGATAGATGGAAAGATAATATAATAAATGTTCTATTTGAATTACCTTCGTAATATTCCTCCTAGTAATGATGCATTCAAGCATTCAGGTGGTGACAATCGTCGTTGTACTTCAGCTACTGTTACTTTATATTTTGAATTGGAACTTAATAGCGATAGACGACCGGGAACATTGCAAAATATATCGGATGGAGCAACATTGCCAGATATTGTCAAGGCAATACCATCTTTTGTATCGGGACGTCGAAAATCTATAGAAAAATAAAATAATTAAAGATTAATATGAGAAAAAAGTATATTTTTGATTTTTGATGGTAAATTCTTAACAAAAATTCTTATTTTTATTTGTTACATTAGACAACTAGACATACCTCTTTGAAATGTGGCCATATAATGTTCTGTTAACGGATTTGGTACTTCTTCTAAACCTGGTACCTACAAAAAACAAATAATAGATGATAATTCTAGAAAAATGTATTTAATTTGTCAATAATTTTTACTCTGAAACTTGACGTATTGTCTGATGCTAATAATCCATTTCGATATAGTTGTAATGATTCTGAATCAATAGCCATTGCATGTCGACTGTAATAGGATGCATATTCAGCATACGCGCGACTATCATATTGTCCAAATGTTGGAGCTGACATTTGAAGACTATCATTTCCACTACTAACTCCGGTTGAACGAAGTAAACTGTGTCTATCATTATTGTACGAATGATGTTGATGATGATTTGTATTGAATGGTGATGAACCATATTCTAACTGAACATTACCAGACGTAACAGCAGCGGCTGCTGCTTGTAAATCAAATTGATGATTATGATGTAACGATGTATTGTAGGGTGGTGGAAAATAGGGTGGTTGAAAATCAGCTACCGGTGTATGAGATGAACGATTACTTGAACCACCAATTGAACCAAAACCAGAAGAAGGATGATTTACACGATCCTACAAAAGAAAAAAGAAATGAATAATTCACTTTGAATATAATTAAATCATATTTTTTTATATAAAATTCTACCTATTTCTCATCAAAAATTATTATTTAAGATCAAACAAGTTTTTACTTGATAAGAAATTAAGTTTTATTAATTTATTAACTAATTTTCTACATACTTTAGGCATTTATCTGACGAATTAAGAAGTTTAAGTAAAGAGACTAGTAAGAAAGATTCTGTTATCTGAAGTGAGATTATATAGAGTTAATTGTATAATTTTTTCCATCGGACACGGATCTATTTTTGTTTTTATTTTTTATTTCTTATCCTATACTGATCAAAGATATTTGTGATCATACTAATAACACCTTTTGCTAGAATACTAGTATTAATTTTCTCTCTATTTTATGACAATATATCGTATAGCCTTCTAGCAAATTTAACGAATCAAAAAAGATTTATCTAGCTAATGTGACAATACAATATCTTAATATTGTACTTATATACAGAGTAGATATGTTGAAAGTGTTAAGAAAACGTTATCTACTATATATACTCTCCCTCTCTCTCTTATTTTTCACTTCTCACCTCTACGCATAATTAATTTTTTTTTTGTTTCTCTTACTTTCACATAATATGGATGATCAACTGTATAGTTAGTTAGGCCGGGACTAGTTGATGTTGTTCCACGTTGACGTATTGGTGCCATAGAGAAAAGAATGTATAGTATCCGAAAGCAGTAATACAACAACTATTTTATTAGCTTGTGGAAAACGTTTTAAAATATGCCCGCGTTATTATTGTAAATAAATGAATAAAAACGTTGGTTGTTGAATACAAAGCCGAAAGAATAACGCCCCAATGAAGAAGAAAAAAAAACTGAAGAAGAGAAAAAACTATACATAAAAAAAAAATTTTTTTTGTCGAAAAAATTGAATAGTTAACCTTTTTCTTTTTTGTAAATATTTATTATATTAAAATATACCAATCGTTTCAAGTGGAGCAAAAAATAAATAAAAATAATGAGAAGAAAAATATTTTAATTTTAGTTCACTGCTAGTGAAGAAAATCAAAAATTTTCGTTATACTACATAAATAATTTTTTTTTTCAAGCGAAACACGGTAAGTATTATTAATAGATTTATTTTGAATAGGTAAACGTTCTTTTGCCCGTTGATATCGTACGTGCACACACACACACACATCAAATAAAATATCGAAAGAAAATGTCATCTTGTGTAGAAATAATTTAGTAGACTGATAAATTTAGTACTGGAAGTCATTTTTGTTATTATTCAGTTCATTACACAAAACAGGAGCAAATTATAAATGAAATGAACAACATGCGGTTGAATATTAGTGCGTTAATAACCACACTATCTAGAATAGATTTTAGACTTATAACATTACAGAAGGATTAATAATGCTTTTTTTTTTTTACCATAGAAAAAGAAATAAAATTATAAATGCTTCAATAATGTTAGAAAACGAATGAAAATATTGAGTAAAGTAGCAAATTTGTTGATTAAACAAAAAAATAATCGTTTTTCTCTCATAATTTCATTTTACAAATAAGATATCGGATCTTTCTCACTTCGAATAGTTTATTCTCATGATCACAAAGAACGATGACAAATTCGGAATAAATTTGGTTAAATATAAAAAAAAAATAATCTTATAGATACATTTCTACTTCTTTTTACTTGAGAATTTGATTAACTAGGAATAAACAGATTCTCGCGTTTTCATTAGAAATTTAAACACATTATTGACGATATTATGTTATGTGAAACTTTATTTTTTTTCACTTGAGGATCAATTATATTTATTTTTACATTATGTGTTGATTAAACGATTGTGAGATGAAATCGATTCGAAAATCCTTTCAGCAATCTGCTGCTTGTCTCTAATGTTTGTTTCATTATATAAACGAATTTTTGGTCTTCTAAATGTTATGGTGTAAAAAAAAAAAAAAAAAAAAAAAACAACAAAGAGAAGAAAAAAACGTTTTTTTACCTGCCAGGAATTCTCGGCGAGATGAAGAAACGACATGTAGACCCTTTAGGAGTTTTTTTACAAAATGAGTATAACCGTTTTCATATAACGAACGATAGACACTTTTTCTTATTACATAAAGATGCAGTAGAAGAGAAGAAAAAAGAAAATGTCTGGACGTCAAAGCAATGTTAAAAATGGCTAGTGGCGAATAATAGTACTGCAATGATCATCATCAAATAAATAATTTTAGCTTTTAGGTGTAGAGAAGAAATGAAAAGAAAGAAAAAAAAAAAGTATATCAGAAGTATGTTTCTATTCGTTCATTGCTTCATGTAAAAAATGACATGATTTTTTTCCTTTTTTTGCCTCTTCTATAGAAATAAATACGTTGATATTCCTTTCTTCTCTTCTTTTATCTTTTATATTTATCAAATTAACTTCGAACATAAGGTTTCATTCAACAGATGCATGAAAAAATATATTATTATTATTTCAACTGCTCTTTTTCTTTTTCGATCCGGAGGATAGAAATATATGATTGGTTAAAATACAAGTGCGTAAAAAGCGTTCATTGGATAAACTATTCTATATACAGAAGATAATAGAAAAATGAAAAATAAATCAACAGAGATTTCTGTTAAGATAAACATACTAAAAACATTAATCTAACTAATTTTTCTTTATTACTTATACCGATTACATCCAAGAATCCCAATCATATTACTGTTATGGAGACTTTGCCTTTCAAAAGATATCATTCTACTAGATATTTTAACTACTTGTCAACGAAATCTATATACTGGTTATAGTCTAATATAACCTATGCCTTAAATTTATAATATCTGATAGTCGAAAAATACAACTAAGAAGTAAGTTTCACGCATTGAACTGATGAATCAGCTTCGCTACTCATCACTAACAAATTTGATTATTCTGTTAGTAAATTGTTTATACATCAGTATTTTCACTAAACACAATGCTATAGTAATCTATCATACTGAATTCTAATTGACTCAAATAAAGAATTACGATTGAAAACTGATCCATTTATTAAAAAAGTCAATTTGAAAACTCACATTGACAGTTGAACATTTTTGCTGTCAGACGATACAGGATCTATTTTTCATAGTAAAGAGATTTGAAACGTAGCTTTTGTAGTATGAAAGACATGTTATTTACATGCTAAACACTGCGCTCAACTTTCTAAATGGAAATCGATGAAAAACAATTCAATTTCTTGATCGATTCGATGTGATTTCAATTCTAGAACAAAAGATCGTCCTTAGTAAAAACATTTTGTATTTTCTTTAATTTACAGATGAAATATTTCCTATAGTAATGTTATCTATGACCAATTTCTGACTATGAAAAGATTTTCCTGAAAGACATTTCAACCTCTATCTTCAAAAAAGTTGGTATCAATTAGAAGGTGTTGTAGATATACTCACAGTGTATAAGAAAACCATTTTTCGTATAAAGTCATTAAAAATTATTTTTCTCTAATATCTTGCAAAAAGACATTGATATACATCCATCAATAGTTCTTCACCGACTCAACAGAAGATAAATCATTGAAATAACACTATTCTCTCGCACTTTTCTACTAGAAATGGTTTTCAATGTCTAGAAGCAGTTGACAATTCTGTTATACAAATTTGTAGAGTGCACTAACATTATCGGTCTGCAATCTGTGTGATATTTCAGTTTTGTCACAATCATGTCGTTTGTGCACATTGAAAGATCATACTCTGCTGAAAATTTTGACACTGACATCATGCCAACTATTTTTCTCTTCTGAATGCAATAAACGCTTATTTGACCATTCTTACTAGAGTTAGAATGAGTCAAACGGCACAGTAACTGTTGTTGTCCTGATCTCGTCAAAATAAATTTATTATCTAAACATTTTTCAAGCAAAATAAGTTCCATTACTTCAACTAATCGATGTTGATTTTAATACTTTTTTTCTTACCTTTTTGTCACAATGTAGTTATACTTTTTAATTGAGAGTAGTACTGCTCAACTAATTTTCTACTCGACTAATCATTGAAGCAGCCCGCTAAACTGATCTGTATTACTAACTTAACTCATTCTTTTACTTTGTTGTTAATGAAGTTGTTCGCTCATGCATTGCTAATCTCAATTTAACCATCGACAATAAATGATTGAAGACGTAAGAACAAGAAAATGTGTATGTGACCGAAAGGATGTGAACAATATATACATATAATCATAGTTTCGCGATATTTTCACTTGATCTCTAAGTCGGACACAATAAGGAGAAAAATCAAAAAGTGGACAACACCTTCATTTTCACTACCACTTTCCAGTACATAATCAACGGAGAAGAAGCATTTTTTAATCTCAGAAAGTATTGACATTCTAGAAATCTGGCCTGAAGGTAGATTACGAAACAAACTACCGTCAGTAGAGAATTGGTGCAACTCTATTTTCATAATCGCACTATAGTATTTGTTAGATTCGCTTTGAAATATTTAACGTCAATATGTTTAACGAATTTTGGTTCAAAACATGTCAGACAAGGACTGTAGAATTCGCAGTGTTTTGGTTTAACATTCAAACGGGCACATAGGTAAAATTCATACGCAACGCCGCATTTCTAATACAAAGTCTTTTCATAACTTATTTTACGGTATCTACTTTCTAATACAAATCATTTTATGTACGAAGATTTTATTATTCTTTTACAATTTTATGAAATAAGTGTATGATCGGATGTGCCTATTCCAAGGATCAACGTCAAAGGATGATGTTAAAATGTGTGTGAAATGCCTTTAGGTGATAATATTTTCAACTCTATTAATTAAATGCATATAAAAAGACTGATTTTTAATCTAATAAACATGTATAGAGAATCTGGTGTATATCTCAACATTTTTGTTATGAAATTACGAATAGAAGCCTTGAGCACATCAATTAGAAGACACATGGCAGAATTTAGTCAGCATACGTAGTCACTTTTTCTATCTTGTGAAGCTCTAATCACTTGAAAAGACAACAATATGATAAATTATAGGATCACTGTATGTGTTGAACTTTTCAATTCTTTTTTCTGGATTCTGGAATGTTCCTCAACCTGGTTGCAACATCAAACATGTTGAATTCACTTTCTCTTTCAAAATATGCCATTAGATCATTTTAATTTAAGTTTACAAGGTTTGAGCTTTTCTGTAATTAGAAAGTAATTACAAAACAAATCTATACAATACACAAAGTCGAATTTAAAAATCAATACATCAAGATTAGAACTATAGCTTTGAGCGTTTCATGTTTGATTGAGGAAGCTATTGTCTCTAGCCTATTGCCTTCCTCCTCGGCTGTTTCCTTTGATACAGGACAGCATATATTAGAGAATGCAATTTTACGAGAGACTATATCCAAGTGTGATTCTGAGGTTTAAATGTTTTATACTGTGTCCATTATACCAAATGCGCTGGTTCCAAATATGATATTTTAAATGTCACCGTTACATTGTTACTTAATTGGAGTTTATTTTTTTATGCTATAGTCTCTAAAGAATCGACCTTCAGTCTATCACAGTTTTAGAGGAACATACACTCGAAAGATGATGGAAATTTTAAAGTTTTTTCAAGCAAAACAAGCGTAAAAAGCCTCTCTACAAGGGGCCTTATTAGAAATATATTGTTGTTTTTCCTCACAGAGGCAAAAAAGGCATATTCCATAGTAAAATAACACATGTTCTATAAAATACATTTTTCTCAAATACAATAATTCAGGAAACTAAATTTAAATCTATCAGATTGTAGTTAAGAAGTTTCTCTTGAAAACTGAATATCGCACGATTTGTCTCAATGTGTCAACCAAAAACTACGATATACGAAAGATTGAGCCTTTATTGACTATAGAACAAAAACGTTTTTACCGATACTGTACATTCGAATGTAGAGAATAAATGATAAGAAACAGATATTATAAGGATTTTGTTTATAGTCTATTGCAGTCTCATTGTCATTGTAGGAAGTGCAAAATTTTGCTTATCGCCAAAACCAGCTGAAATAACGAACCGTTTTTTCAGAAAGATACGACTGTTACAAGGAGGATGCCCGCCTTGGAATTGCCGTTATCGGTGTTGGTAAGTGTCAGTTTGAATAACCCAGTATCTTCTCTATAAGCTACTGACATGGTCACACATATCTTTACTAGACATCGGTGCTGCTCTGACTCGAAAGCTAGCCTAAAACTGTTATGATTTAAATTTGAAAACTTCCGAGGGGAATATTTGAATCAGTATTGATAGCATATCAATTTATCAATCTTCCTTGCTCGAGAGAAAGCTTTGTCTTCCATTCATCATGTCTTTCAACTCATATTCTACATATCTTACTTGAGAAAAACATCAAACAAGAGTGACTAACGCATGTTAAACAGCAGGATCCATTTAAAAGGAAAATAGTTACAAAAAATGCCAGTATTGTACCCACATAGTCTACATAATAAATAAAAGGCCCACGCATGTTAAGATGGCAATCTTTTATTTATCTTGGTGAAAACATTAAAATCTTCTTTTTGCTAATCAATTTGTTTGTACAGGGTATGGTGAGTTTCTTATTCTTTTTTTCTATTACCCTGCAGTCCTTACATACATTGAACCTGTAGTGTACCATAGAAGTAAACCATATTTTTGCCTTTTATTGTTATTTGTTCTGTTTTTCTATCGGTGTTCAATTTAATATTTCGTTTGATCTATTTTTTGGGTGTTTATGTGTTCGTCGTTCCTTGCGGCTTATTGTCTATTCATTAGCTTCTAATGGAAACGGAGATAGTTGAACTCTATTCTAAACGATATATATTATAACGATTACTATCACACACATCTTTAACTATTTGTCATTTACGCACACACACACATCGTTTAAAGTGAAAACAGGAGTGGAACCTGTCGAATATAAACGATAAGTAAATAGACGCGTTAATCAACCATAAACAAAAAACATATGGATAGAAATGAATAGAATACAACAGAAGATTTTTACAGAAAGGTAGAATTATTCTACAGTTTAGTGAGTATTTGTAAGAATAAGATCTACAAAATAGCCTCGCACCTTAGCGCTGTGCATCCGAATTCGAAATGTTCATTTTTCTTCTTCTCTAAGTGCAAGAACAAGTCTATATTTGTACTTCAAAATAGTTTTTATCAAGACAGTTAGTTCTCACACATACAGGGGAGTTTCGGAGTTTAGATTATATGTACATGCACCCTGACAATTCATATCACTGTATATAGAAAAAGCAGAACTTTAGATGAAACAGTCAATTGTAACTATGCTACATCTCATTTTCAATATGTAAAAGGTGACGTTTCAATGTTCCAGTCACTTTTCTTTTGAAGTTCAACTCACACACTACCATCTACACAAAATAACGAATGCGAAAAAAACCCATTGAAGATGCACAACAAATCAACATTCTAAGTCCGCCAAAAGAATTTCCTTCACGCTTTCTTCAAGCATAATTTTGAACAGTTTTGCACCGTTTGTGTATTCAGACGCTTAAAAGAAAACTGGACCAGGCCTGAATCAAAGGAAAAGGAGGGGAAAATGTTTTTCAGAAAAATGGGTGAAGGTACGTTTGCAGATATGTCAGACGGACATATCCGGCTAGGGCATGTCAAGACGGTTTTCAAACTATTTAATTATCATTTCTTCATATATTGTTGTTATTAACTTTTAATTCAACATACGAAAAAAAAGAACGACTACGTATTAAAAAAATTTAATAGCAACAAACTGGTTAAATCAAGATAGTTTTACCACGTAGAGCTCTTGTACTATTCGATCTGTAGTACAAACGGCAACCTTACCCGAGGCAATTCGAACCATTTTATCAACAACTCCTTTCAACATTTCAAGCTGGTGAACACACTTACAAGAACAGATCAACAAGCTCAAACCAACTTTGCTCAATATCAACAAAAATTAGAAGATAAAAGACACACTTAACAACAAGCAAGAATGGCCCAAAATTGATCCCACCATATGTTATTAAAAGGACGTAGAACCGGTAGAAAAATTTACAGATGTGGAGGAACAAGACTCGATCACATGATTACAAGATATCGATGAATTATCCGATGCAAAAACACCAGAACGACGAAAATTTATTCCAATGTATTTTGAAGATGATGCAAAAACGTGGTATCGAAGCTTCGAACATGCTTATCATTATCGGGACTTCAAGGAACAATTAATTCACGCTCTCACATCATCCGTACAACAACTGAAAGTTTCATCCAAGCTAATCAATCGTCGACAAGGAGTTAACGAACCTGTGCAATCGTATTATTATGATATATTGGCGTTATGCACACGATTTAACAATAAAGTGGAAGGAAGCGAAAAAGCATTTATTACGAGGCCTGAAACCATCAATACAACAACATGTTATCATGGTCGACCCAAAGAAATGTGTCGATCTATTAGAACAAGCCAAGAGGCCCGACGTAGCAACCACCATTGTACAAGCATCGATACCGACAACCACAATCACAACAACCGAGATAATAGAAGTTGTATTGTATTGACCATTGCAGAACATCAATAAATACCTCAAGGAATTCCGTAATTCCTAGGAACTGATTCCGCAATGATCAACATCCGGAATAGGGTGTATTCTCGGAACAACACAGGCTACAACTGCAACCAATTCTAGAGAAAGATGCATTGATATTTGACACATCCAGTCGGTCAACCACAAACCCCAAAGCATCGAACATAGCATCGCACCCGCGTATAAAGCCTTTCTTTCCACGGCAACGTACATTCCTGCCATTTATTTTTACACACTCAGAGCTTGTTGTGCGTTATTATTCGAAACTCGCTAAACGCATAAAAACAGAGTTACCAGCGCTATTCTGGAATGACTACGGCTGACTGGGTGATACTGTATGGATAGTACTGTAGAGCTTGCACTGTAACGATACAGTAGAAAAAAATGATAATATAAAGTAGAAAATAAAGTTCAAGGTTTTCTTTCAAACTCTAAAATCTGTTAACGAAGATTCTGATTATTCGTATTTAATTAATCATTTCAGAATGCTTGAAAAGACTTGACAAGATCTGCTCAACATTTATCATGACAGATTCTGATAGAAAACATGTGGAAAATCTGCAGCACTGCTTCCCGTCCAAAATCTTGACAGATTTTGATAAACTGCACAAGTTCTTGAAAGATCTGGGGCGAAACTTGAGAAATCTTTAAAGACTTATCAAGATCTACATTCAAGATTTTTCTCCTGGGTATATCTCTTTCAATAACTGAAATGTAGATGGAAGCCGTTTTCTCATCCAATGTCACTTCGTGAGTCGGCCGATAAAGACCTGCTGATTTATACCGGTCTATAGCTGTCCGAAAGTTCTCTTCACGCAGACGATTTTCAATAACTGATATGTAAATCGAACCCATTGCATCTTCCGGCATTATTTTGTGACCCGGTAGAAGACGGCATACCGAATTATATGCCCGTAGAGCTTCATAAAAATCCGCCCCAGCCGTATGTCTCTGAATAACTGCCCTGTAGATGCAGGCCATTTTCTCCTCTAGTATCATTTTGTGACTTGGCAGAAAACGACATGCTGATTTATATCGTTTTGCAGCAGTACGATAGTACCCTTTGCGCAGACAGGTTTCAACAACTGATATGTACATGGAAGCCATTTCATCATCCGGCATAATTTTGCGACCTGGCAGAAGACGACATACGGAATCATATGCTCGCACAGCTTCATCAAAATTCTCATCAGCCGTATGTCTCCCAATAACCGCCGTGTAGATGGAGACCATTTTGTCATCAGGTATAATTTTCTGATCAGACAGAAGACGACGTACTGCTTCATATGCTCGTATCGCTTGATGAAAATTCTCATCAGCCATATGTCTGTCAATAACTGCCGTGTAGATGGAGACCATTTTCTCATCAGGTATAATTTTCTGAGCCAGAAGATCACGTACTACTGCATCTCCTTGTTTCGCTTGATGAAAATTCTCAGCAACCGTAAGTCTTTCAAAAACTGAAATGTGGATGGAAGTCATTTTCTCTTCCAGTTTGCATTTGTGATCCGGAAGAAGACGGCGTACTGAATTATATGCTCGTATAGCTTGATAAAAATTCTCGTGACCCATATGTCTCTCAATAACTGCCGTGTACATGGAGGCCATTTTCTCATCAGCTATAATTCTGTTACCTGGCAGAAGATTACATGCTGATTCATATGCCTGTATAGCTTGATCAAGATTATTACAAGCTCTATGACTTGCAATAGTTGCCGTGTAGATGGAAGCCGTTTTCTGATCTAGTATCATTTTGTGACTCGGCAGTAAAAGACATGCTGATTTATATCGTCGCGTAGCTATACAGTACTTCGCTTGACGCAGACGGATTTCAATAACTGATATGTATATGGAAGCCATTACCTGATCAGGCGCAATTCTGCGACCCGGCAGAAGATCATATGCTGATTCATATGCTTTTATAGCTTCATCAAATTTATGACCAGCCGTATGTCTTTCAATAAGTGAGACGTAGATGCAAGCCATTTTGTCATCTGGCATCATTTTGTGACCAGGCAGAAGCCGACGTACTGCTTCATATGTTCGTATGGCTTGATCGAAATTCTCATTAGCCGTATGTCTTTCAATAAGTGAAATGTAGATAGAAGTCGTCTTCTCTTCTAATGTGGATTTGTGACCCGGGAGAAGACGGCGTAGTGAATCATATGCTCGTGTGGCTTGTTCAAAATTCTGTTCAGCCGTGTGTCTTTCAATAAGTGACATATAGATAGAAGTCGTTTTCTCTTCTAATATGGATTTGTGAGTCGGGGGCATATCATATACTGATTCATATACTTTTATAGCTTCATCAAATTCCTGACCAGCTGTATGTCTTTCAATCGCTGCCGTGTACATGCAAGACATTTTTTCATCTGGCATAATTTTGTGACCAGGCAGAAGCCGACTTACTGCTTCATATGTTCGTATGGCTTGATCGAAATTGGCATTAGCCGTATGTCTTTCAATAAGTGAAATGTAGATGGAAATCATTCTCTCATCTAATTTGGTGATGTTACCCGGAAGAAGACGGCGTAGTGAATCATATACTCGTGTGGCTTGATCAAACTTCTCATCAGCCGTGTATCTTTGAATAAGTGAAATGTAGATAGAAGTCGTTTTCTCTTCCAATTTGGATTTGTGACCCGGGAGAAGACGGCGTGCTGAATCATATGCTCGTATGCCTCGATCAAAATTGCCATTAGCTGTATGTCTTTTCATAGCTGCCGTGTAGATGCAAGCGATTTTGTCATCAGGTATAATTTTATGATCAGGCAGAAGACAACATACTGCTTCATATGCTCGTATGGCTTGATCGAAATTCTCATTAGCCGTATGTCTTTGAATAAGTGAAACGTAGATGGAAATCGTTCTCTCATCTAATTTAGTTATGTTACCCGGAAGAAGACGGCGTAGTGAATCATATGCTCGTGTGGCTCGATCAAAGTTCTGATCAGCCGTGTGTTTTTCAATAAGTGAAATGTACGTGGATGTCATTTTCTCTTCCAATTTGGATTTGTGATCCGGAAGAAGACCGCGTACTGAATTATATGCGCGTCTTGCTCCATCAAAATTCTCGTCACGCGTATGTCTCTCAATAACTGCCGTGTACATGGAGGCCATTTTCTCATCAGCTTTAATTCTCTCACCCGGCAGAAGATTACATGCTGATTCATATGCCTGTATAGCTTGATCAAAATTATTATCAGCTGTATGTCTTGCAATCACTGAAATGTAGACGCAAGCCGTTTTCTGATCTAGTATCATTTTGCGACTCGGCAGTAAAAGACATGCTGATTTATATTGTTAGTAGCTGTACAGTAGTTCGCTTGACGCAGACGCATATCAATAACTGATATGTATATGGAAGCCATAACCTCATCAGACGCAATTTTGGAACCTGGCAGAAGATCATATACCGATTCATACGTTTTTACAGCTTCATCAAATTTCTGACTAGCCGTATGTCTTTCCATAAGTGAAACGTAAATGCAAGCCATTTTCCGATCAGGGATAATTTTCTGCCCAGGCAGAAGACGACGCACTGCTTCATATGTTCGTATGGCTTGATCGAAATTCTCATTAGCCGTATGTCTTTGAATAAGTGAAATGTAGATGGAAATCGTTCTCTCATCTAATTTAGTTATGTTACCCGGAAGAAGACGGCGTAGTGAATCATATGCTCGTGTGGCTTGTTCAAAGTTCTGATCAGCCGTGTGTCTTTCAATAAGTGAAATGTACGTGGATGTCATTTTCTCTTCCAATTTGGATTTGTGATCCGGAAGAAGACCGCGTACTGAATTATATGCTCGTCTTGCTTCATCAAAATTCTGCTCACGCGTATGTCTCTCAATTACTGCGGTGTAGATAGGAGCCATTTTCTCATGAGCTGTAATTCTCTCAGCCGGTAGAAGATTACATGCTGATTCATATGCTCGTATGGCTTGATCAAAATTCTCATTAGTCTTATATGTTTCAATAAGTGAAATATAGATGGAAATCGTTCTCTCATCTAATTTGGTGATGTTACCCGGAAGAAGACGGCGTAGTGAATCATATGCTCGTGTGGCTTGATCAAAGTTCTGATCAGCCGTGTGTCTTTCAATAAGTGACATATAGATAGAAGTCGTTTTCTCTTCTAATATGGATTTTTGACCCGGCAGAAGACGGCGTACTGAATCATATGCTCGTATGCCTCGATCAAAATTGCCATTAGCTGTATGTCTTTCCACAGCTGCCTTGTAGATGCAAGCCATTTGGTCATCAGCTGTAATTTTATGATCAGGCAGAAGACGACGTAGTGCTTCATATGTTCGTATAGCTTGATCGAAATTCTGATTAGCCGTATGTCTTTGAATAAGTGAAATATAGATGGAAATCGTTCTCTCATCTAATTTAGTTATGTTACCCGGAAGAAGACGGCGTAGTGAATCATATGCTCGTGTGGCTTGTTCGAAGTTCCGATCAGCCGTGTGTTTTTCAATAAGTGACATATAGATAGAAGTCGTTTTCTCTTCTAATTTGGATTTGTGACCCGGCAGGGGATGGCGTACTGAATCATATGCTCGTATGCCTCGATCAAAATTGCCATCAGCTGTATGTCTTTCCATAGCTGCCGTGTAGATGCAAGCGATTTTGTCATCAGGTATAATTTTATGATCAGGCAGAAGACGTAGTGCTTCATATGTTCGTATGGCTTGATCGAAATTCTCATTAGCCGTATGTCTTTCAATAAGTGAAATGTAGATAGAAGTCGTCTTCTCTTCTAATGTGGATTTGTGACCCGGGAGAAGATGGCGTACTGAATCATATGCTCGTGTGGCTTGATCAAAATTGTCATCAGCTGTATGTCTTTTAATAAGTGAAATGTAGATGGAAATCGTTCTCTCATCCAATTTGGATTTGTGGCCCGGGAGAAGACGGCGTACTGAATCGTATACTCGTGTGGCTTGATCAAAATTGTCATCAGCTGTATATCTCTGAATAGTTGCCGTGTAGATGGAAGCCATTTTCTCATCTAGTTTGATTTTGTGACTCGGCAGTAAAAGACATGCTGATTTATATCGTTGTGTAGCTGTGAAAAAGTTGCTTTCACGTAGGCAGGTTTCAATAGCTGATATGTATATGGAAGCGATTTTGTCCTCCGGCATAATTTTCTGACCCGGTATAAGGTCATACACTGATTCATATGCTTTTATAGCTTCATCAAAATTGTCATCAGCTGTATGTCTCTCAATAGTTGCCGTGTAGATGGAGGCGGTTTTCCGATCTAGTATCATTTTGTGACTCGGCAGTAAAAGACATGCTGATTTATATCGTTGTGTAGCTGTGAAAAAGTTGCCTTCACGTAGGCAGGTTTCAATAGCTGATATGTATATGGAAGCGATTTTGTCCTCCGGCATAATTTTCTGACCCGGTATAAGGTCATACACTGATTCATATGCTTTTATAGCTTCATCAAAATTGTTATCAGCTTTATGTCTTTCAATAACGGACATGTAGACTGAGGCTGCTTTCTCAGGTAGTTTCAGTTTGTTACTCGGCAGAAGAGTACATGCATTCTGATACACTTCTCTAGCAGCGTTATAAGCTCCAGTGGATATATGGTCCATAAGGATAGCTGATATAGGATCTAGTGCCGCCGGATAGTCATTCTTTGTGTTTTGCTTTTTATCCATTGCATAACATAACTTCCTGATGAATTGGGTGGTTAGGGCTACGTTAAATTCTTTTGCTTGTTTTATGTATTCAAATGCTAAATCATAGTTTTCCTCTTGAGTATATGTCAATATTGCATGTTCGTATAGAGTAGTATGTTTCGATCCCAGACGTTTGAAGAATCTTTGTGCTTCTTCATACCATTTAATAGCTTCGTAGAAATTTTGATTCTCTTTTTCATATATTGCACCAATTTTGTGGCAAATGAGTGAAAGCACAAGGTAGTTTGTGCAACTATGAATCACGCCAAAGTTAAAGGCTTTTTCGTAACAACTTACCAGTTGCCCAGTCAATTTTTCAGCATACATCCTGGCTAACTGTTGTTATAAGCTTTATTTATTCAAGAAAAGAATGAGAAACAAGTTTAAATAAATGAAGAGAACAAAAAGAAAGAGGCATCCATTGTATCATTTTGTCTATTCATACATAAGAAAAGATGCAACAGTATACAAATTATCGAAAAGAAAAAAAAAAAAAAAGAAAAAGAAAATAGAAGAACATACACGCATAAGCAGAGAGAAGTAGCAATAAAGTTTGGAGAGAAAAGAAGAACTAAGTAGAGATTAAAAACGTTGGGTATTTTTTAAATAGTTGATAACAAGAAGATGTAGTTGGCATAT
>CAJNOQ010002961.1:0-22005 GCA_905250885.1 Didymodactylos carnosus | reverse complement strand
AATTGAAACTAGTTTCAATCTAGCTGAAGCTAGATGAAATTTTCATGTATTTCTGTGCAGCTAGCTGAAGCTAGATAAATGTACCTTTTAATCTAGATGCAGCGCCCGCTTCATGATTTTTTTTCGTCCTTGGGAGTTAATTTATACATCCATGCTCTAAATAGTATTTTTTTCATTATTGAATGGGCCTGAAACATTTTTCGTCGAGAAGCCAGTTATTTGATAGAGTTCAAGACTTTATAAAAGATAAATTCATTTTTAATTGAAAAGAATAAAAAATCATCGTTGAGTTCGTTTAGTCGTTTTTGCTGTTGTGATAATAATTACTTCGAATGAAGTCGATTGTAAACAATAGTTAATGATAATAAACTGAAAGAAACTAAATTATAGTAATCAGCGGTAAATGACAATTTTTAAGTCAGTGGATAGCTGTAATTTATATCTGTCTATGCAATACTATTTTTCTCTCATAGAAGATGATCTTAGTCTGCCGCCTGACTATAATTATGAAACTGTTCTGAATGCTTACGGTTTTCAATTAGTATATCTTATGAAGAACTAAAAGTCTGAATATTTATTTTGATAATAATCCTACTCGTTGATCTCAGAGTATGGTTAGAAACGATACTGATCATGAACGTCGTCTATCAAACAGGATCGCAAATCTATTGAGAGAAAATTGCTTCTTGAAGGTTTAGATGGATTCTGTATCGCATATGAAAACATGATGGAATTTAAATCGAGGTTTACCCTAGTGAATGTACTTGTGTACAAATATCTAGGCAAGTGCTAGGACAAGTTTTTCTAGAGTACTTGGATATTTTCACAAGTAAATAAACTACTTGACAACTAAATTTAAGAAATTGAAGTGCTTGATTAGCTTGTATTCAATGAAATACTAGCACAAATAACGCAGGTACTTATGATTTTTCATAAGCATTCAAACAAGGTCTTGTTAAGTATTGTTCTCCCAGCATAGATTAAGTTAGTATAGTTTATTTTATTTCCATATTAGAGATAACTTTGTGGTGGAATAAAACAAATTTCTAATAAATGAAGTTTAGTTGCTTACTGGAGAAGAAAATGCTATACTGAATCATATACATCAACTGTGTCCAAAAACTAGGTTTTTTAATTTTTCTTAATAATTATGAAGTATCATCAGACAGGGCCCAAGATATAAAACATTGGATTGCAGTAGCTTAACAAGTTCAAGTAAGTACAAAGTAAGTTACACATATAGAACTCCATGAAATAATGAACAAGAGAATAGAGAAACTTTGTTAAACGAAGTCATTAGCTGAGAGATAGCACCTAAGTGTATAAAAGTGAAAAATATTTTCTCATATTCAGATCTTCATAGGAAAGTTTTTAGATCTGTTGGACCAAAAGAAATTCTTAAAGCTTTCGGTCGGGTCAACTTTCGGTCAATATTGCAATCCGATTCAGCTTCTTCTATATATATATATATATATGTACGTGTATAGTAGAAGATGGCATACAAATGAGGGAGTAAATAATAAACAGTTATTCTTTTTGAAATTATTTAGACTTCACTTTGTCTCTCATTTATGAATGGTATGTTTATAACGTCTAGGTTTTCAGCTTGTTGGTGTGCAGTATGAGTATATGGTGTGTATATAAACGAATTCAAAAAGAGCAAAAGAACACAAAAGCGTTACTTTTTCTTACTCTACCGTAACATGTGGAGAAAGAAAATATATGCATTTATTTCTAACGATAGGTCTTGTGTTCCACCATACGGCATAAAAGACGTAAAAATGCAAAAGGAGAGAAATTGAATCACACTACTAAAGTCACCAGGATTACCGTAATTATTAGAAATCGATTTAATTTTGTAATATTTGCAGTAGGACCGATGATTAGTTCTAGTTCTCTAACTAGAGTAGCACCATAATTTCACATGAAGTCGTGCACATTTCACGCTTCAATGGCTCACAATTTTGAATTGATATCCATACTACATTTTCAAACTACAAGTGAATAAGATGCGGGGTGACATAGATTTTTGTTAAAAATGATCTCATTGTTTAAAACTGTCATAATTATTAGAAATACATGTAAAACAATATAAAAATAACTTTTTGTTGACTGTTCCATTTTTCATTCTTAACGATCAAAAAACTTCTTCATTGTTACATTTCATCACAAAGCAATATTTATCTTGAATATGAAGTTAATCGTTTGTTTTATTAATTAGATTCATCATGTCTATGAACATGTATTTGGCTGTGGCTTTACTAATTAATAATTTAGGGCTATTTATACTGGAAATAATAGCATATCATGCATGTCATTCAGGTATAAGAAAGAGATACATTAGAATATATTAACATAAATTTGCTTTTAGTTGTTATGCTATTGGATGGTTATTATCGTCTTTGTCAAGCAATTTTATGTACTGTTCGAATTTTATCTTTGAGAGTAAGTTTTAAAATTAATGAATTTTTCTTATATAGTAACACTAGGGTCACACTACAGCCTTAACCACGATTAATTTGTAGTGTGACCGTGACATTAATATCGATTAACGAGTTAATCATGATTAATTTTAATCTTTATTAAGGCTGTAGTGTGACTCTAGTGTTAATTTCTATTGTAGATTCAATTTACTTATACACCACGATATACATATGGGTTAGCTAGAGGTAAAAATAGCAACGACTTCAAATCATTATGTTAAATATTTAATTGAACACTATTTTAGTTGGTGTTGTTGGCGAACTAATTGCCTTCATTAGTTTTTTTTCATTATCTATTTCCGTATTTATGGAAAGTATTAAACATTTAATTGGTCAGTTTAATCCGTTTAAAATTTGTCAATATCTATTTGTATATTTCAAATTTAGATGTTGTTTTTGTCATACCAAAACGTGAAAATAGTTCGGTAATATTCACCGCTCATGGAGATGGTAAATGTATGTCACTTTCATGTTTTATCTAGAGAAATAAAACCATGTTTTTTTCTTTCATATTTTTCTAATATAGAACATTTGCATAGTCTGATTGATCGTCCACGGATTATATTTGGTATTGGTATTTATGCAACAATTTCAAATTCATTACTTGGCATTGCTGTTCTATGTAAAAATTATAAAATATATTATTTTTCTGACAATTAATATTTTATATCTTCTTGTCTTGTTTTTAGATGTTATATTCAAACGGTATGCAAAGATCAGTGCACAATTACAATTGAGAAAAAAAACTTTCATAGCTTTACAGAGAAAAGTGTCGAATGCACGTAAGCACACTGATAAATATACTTGATATATATTGGACATTATATTAGTGACACTTATAGAGTTGACTTCACTAGCAGCAAATGTTCTACCATACTATAAGCAAAAATAGTAGTAACGGCATAGGATGCTGGCTTCGTAACACTAGCACCTTGAAAGATGATTTGGACAATTCCTGAAATCTCCACAAAATAAAAAAGTTCCAAAAGAGTAAAGGTGTGGAATTTGCTGTTCAAAAAATCAATGGTGGCGAAGTATTTTTTTATTTTTCTTAATAACTTTCTAATTTTCAGTTACTTTTTTTATTTCATCAAAAAACTCTGTAACACAAAAGACGATAGTACAGTAAAAGAAAGGGTATCCAAAACCGCACTTTTTAGGAATGGTTTTTCTGCCATTCCTTTCCAGAAAAGTCACTTTTAAAAAGGCAACAGAGGAACACTTTCGAAGAGTGATTTATAATCGAATACTTTTGGAAAAAGGTCACTTTGGAAAGCGCCGAGCTTAAGTGCTAAAAGTACTCCTCTGTTCAGCATTTTGGAATTGGTCTAAAAAAACGTGTAGGAAATAGGAACGATTCTTTTCAGCTACACATTTTTTGTACAGTGTATGGATGTCTTTTACTCATCGCGGAAATAGTTTTGAATGCGGACATATGACACTCTTTTACAAATATAGAATAAACATACACAATCTGTATCGGTATAACTTAGGATGATTGTATTCATCACACTAACGTTAAGGCGCTCGCACATTTCTTCCAGTAATGTTTCAATGTTACCACGTTTTTGCATCAGTATTTTATATTTTAGTGTTGATTACTGATACATTACCTGTTGGTCATTCGATACTGCAAGTACTTAGCATGTTACTGGGTCCATTTGTTATTTTGATTATGGGTTTGTTATTGATTGTTTTATCAGTAAAACCCGACTATAATAAACGACGACTTATCTATGGTCGACTGGTAGATCCAATTGCTTGCGTTATACTTTTCCTATTTTATTTACTTATGATTATTGGACCAAGTGAGTACTGCTCTTTACTTGAATTGCAGCTGGTTTTCTCTCAATTCTTATTAGTTAAGGAAATAATACATCTTGTTTTGCAAGCAAATCCGAAAGGACTTAAGTCTGATCAAATCGAAACAACATTAAAACAAGCTGTAAGTAACTCATTTTTAGAATGTACATTAATTGTTATATTCTCGGTTTAGATACCTGGTATCTTGAAAATTCATGAATTGCATGTATGGCGTTTAACACCACAGAAAACATTGGCAACAATTCATATTGTTTTCAATACGACAGAAGAGATACAAGAAAAATATAAAGATATTAATTTAGTGTTTCAAGCACTCAATATCGATCATGTGACGATTCAACCAGAATTTTGTCTCGTACGTAAAATTTGTAAAGCGTAGAATAAACTATTAGATAACAGGGCTGTCACTTGAGATGCCATAACCAACGTGTTTTTCGTTTTATTGCTATTGATTGTTGATTGGGTGGCAATCCTGGTAGATAATCATGATAATTTCCAATATCCAATAATTTTTAAGTACTAAATTTTACTTTTAAATACCTTAAATGAAAGAGCATAAAAATTGAATAAATCTCACTTAGCATCTTTTTTCTGAAAAAGTTTTCTAAAGGCTATAAGAACAATCGTTACACTCATACCAAATTCAGAGCCTCAAAAAAGGTATTTTTCTCTCATTTGGTATTCCACGCTGCATTTTTCTGACGCTCAGAAATCCTGTACAATTCGATTTTTTATTGTTAAAGCGTAGTGATCTGCAACTTGACACTCACAGTGTGCATTTAGGCAAACATTTTACAAAAAAGTAAAAAACTACTTCTACTAATCTAACTTAGTGACCTGAGAAGGTAACCAATAGATTTGAAATTTGAACGCTATGTTTAAAACTTGTCAGAATGAGAAATATCTTGTTTCTGTTTTTTATTAGACTGCAAATAAAACTGAAAGAATTGGTTGTCTTTATCAATGTTCAAATCAAGATCAATGCGCGTCACTAAAATGTTGTAAAGATGCATCAGCTGACTCAACTACACCTTGTCTTGACCACGCATCACTACTCTTTCCTCGTCGAAGTGAACCGTGCTTAGATAAAATAGGCAATACGAATGATGATGAAAAATTAACGACAGAAGCAAGTGAAACATGTGTTGAGCATTTGGACCATTCATAAAACATATTCAAACAACAACTTCGTCAAAACATGATTATATCAATTTAGATGAAAAACAGTGGTGTAATAACTGTTCATTGAAGCAATTGGGATATCTACTAAATATTACAGATTATTCCTTTTACTTGTTTTCTTCGGAATAATAATGTATAGTTCAGACTTGTTGAACATACATTTTTTATATCTCTTTGTTATTTCCTTTATAATGACATTTTTCAAGATAACTGAAGTTCATGAAACATTATAATTTCGTTGTGTATCTTTGAATAATATTTAGGATTTTTGTCTCAAAAATATCTCTACCAAGGAGATGCAATTCTGTCAAAATAGCACTCCCAATATTTTCCCTCAACGTAGTTGCTTCATGATTTCTGTAAGTACCGCGCTCACTATGTAATACTTTCGAATTCATCAGTATTAGATAATGCACGTTGTCTATTAGCAGCGCCAGAAAAAGCCTTTGCACAAAATGAGCAGTGAGTATGCGTAATCTCTAGAATAAAAGTAATAGATCAGAATGTATGTGTATGTTACATAAGTTTTTTTGTCTGTATATGATACTGATGATGTTGACTGTCAGTAAACTTTCCCAATACGACGAATGCAATTGAATTCTAATATGTCTTCTAAGTGAGGTGTCTTCCTGGTCTGTACGTTGGATCATTCAAGAAATAAGAGAAGTGTAAAATATGTACTGATGCGGTCGTTCTTAGGCTGTGCTGGTTATTCCTCTACAACTTATTCCGCTGGAAAATAATGCAGAACACCTTTTTCGATTTTCATCAGCTTTTCAACATAAATTCTGAATAAGAAAGTGAAACAGAGCACATTCACCTACCTGCAAAGATGAAGGAAGAAAGTGGGTTCATATTTCACTTGAGTGTCATTCATTCTATCAGAACGGTCTGTGGTTTCTTAATGTACTGTTCGTTTGTTATGTTTAGAAACTGGAGCCTTAGAAACATTTTCTTACCGATTTATAAATATTTTATTAGAAGACGTGCAAAAAGTTCTCAAAAACCGCTCAGATATCGCATGTTTTTGTAATCTAATTTGTTCGCTTTTGTTCTGCGCTTCATAGTTTTAGCTGTATATTAGACAAAAGAGCGAAAACAACTGAACACTGAACTGAAGTGTTAGATTCAAAATCTAATATTGGAAAATTCAGTTTACTGAAACTTTGAAACTCGAAAAACTCGGTTTTTATCTTCACTGCTGTCACGGAGTCAACGTCACAAATACACACAGTCGCAAATGTGGTAGAAAAGTAATCTTTCAAAACGTTAATCTTAAATGATTAATTTTCACGCGTAAAAACACATTATAATTAATAAGTTTTATGCATGTGATTATGCCTTCACTCTACCATATTGTTATTTCTGTTTCATGAAAGCCGAAAGGCTAAGAATGGTTTTGCTTCACACAAGGTTGAGAAAGATAAAAAATAATGCTGTTATAAACTCAGTCGTAGATTAGAGCACTGAAGCATAGCACAAAAAGCGCGTGTGTGAAGCAACATATTAGAAACACACATGAGTGTGCATACATTAAAACAACATCTCCGTTGATAAGTCATCGAACAAGCAGATGCATGTAAATCGTAAAGTGCATGCGAACATCGAGAGCTTTGAAATCGGAGAACAAGAAGATGGTAACAACCTTATCACACTTGATGGTCAGATCAATGACCACAAGCTTGAAAATGAGCCGGTGTGTATTTACGATTTTACGCAAGGGAATTGAGACTCAAAGGAACTATATGCTGCGTGGCTACCCAAATTCAGTAATATAAGGTTATTCCAACAATGCTAAGAAACTGGACCTGGCAGTGTCCAGCTTGATCGACGATACTGTCAGTGTGCTGCTCGGCAAAGGGGATGGAACCTTTCGGGCTCAAATGAACTATACGGTTGGTGGCAGCCCACCGTCTGTAATATCAGGTAATTTCAACAATGCTAAGAAAGTGGATCTGGCAGCGGCCAACAAGGGACTTCAACGGATTTATTCAGTCAGTAGGGTCCCATAAAAGGGATGGAATCTTTGACACTCAAATGAACTATAGGGTGGGTGGCTACCCAAATTCAGTAATATAAGGTAATTTCACGAATGATAAGAAACTGCACCTGGCAGCGTCCAGCTTGATCGACAATACTGTCAGTGTGCTACTTGGCAAAGGGGATGGAACCTTTCTGGCTCAAGTACAGTATTCTGTTGGTGTCGGCCCAGTTTCTGTAATATTAAATGATTTCAACAATGATAAGAAACTGGATCTGACAGCGGTCAACATTGGCGATTATACTATCAGTGTGCTGCTTGGCAACGGGGATGGAGTCTTTCACATTCAAAATGCGGCTGGTTACAGCCCATATTCTGTAATATCAGGTGATTTCGACAATGATTACAAACTGGATCTGGTAGCGGTCAACGCAGATTCTGGGGACTTGTATGTTTTTCTGAACATGTGCAAGCAATTAACTATGAACATGAAAAGTGTCTAGTACAAAAATATATAAAAGTGTTTCATCGAAAATATTTCCTGAAGGCCACAAAAATCTTAGAACAAAAAGCATCGAAAAACTGTTCCGTAACCTTTTTGAATTTAGAGAACATTTCACCTAATTAGAAACGTTACCTTTTTATTCGTTTTATGGACGTTATGGAACAGTTTTTCGCTGCCTTTTCTAAGATTTTTGTGATTTTCAGAAAATATTTTCGATGAAACACTTTTATATATTTGTATACTAGACACTTTGCTCTTTCTAACAAAAAAAAAAGATAAAGCCTCAAGAATATTCCATCGCAACGCTATATCAAAAACAAAATGAATACAGACTTTTTGCCTCATCCGTTATTCTAAGATATTACACAGTCAAAAACTTAAATAAGTTCAATGATGTTGTGGGGTTGGGTATGTGTATGCTCAGTCTGCTCTTGCGTCTACAGAAAATATTTATCAGAAATTTCAGTTTTGACGACAACAGATTTTAAATTGACCTAGTGGTGAATAGAATGTCATATACGTCTCATTACACTTACAATCAGGTAGAGTTTAGTTATGCCCTTCTAGTACAGTTCTTTCAGTCAAAGAATGAAAACAAAGAGAACAAAAGGAACTTTCATTAATTCTGTGATAGTTATAATATTTTGTTCACATTTTGAATATGTAAGATCCTGTATGCGTTGGAGAGCACTTGATAATGAATAAACAGATGGAAAATTTTCTAGTTTTTAATTGCTTTTATACAATTTTTAATATAATTTTAATTATGTTGACGAAAAGTAAGAATATTTCAGATACATTTCTACTGAAAAAGAAAGTTTTTTTACATAAGAAGTGTCTTTCCATTTTTTAGATAGAACCAAAAGTTGACATACCTCTTTTTTTTTCTTTCTTTCATTTAGTTGATAATAAAATCGCTTAAAAGAGTAGCTCGTGCACTGTAAAGAATTACGACACTTTATTTTTCCTCTGTTTTATCCAACCATCCATCCTTCCATCTAAACGTTTTTCTTTAATGTTTTTGTTCATTATTTATTTGAATTAGAAAAAAAAGAAGAAAGAAAATTGAATGGACAGATAGCTACACGTTTTTTTGATGAGTACTTTTCTCTTACAGATGAAAAAAAGTTAAAATATATATTCTTGAACGAACAATAACTATCAAATGGAAAACATAGTATAGAAATTAGTAGTTGTAAGTACCACTAATCGACTTTTTTATCCTGCTTTATACAAGATTCTTAACTCTTGACACTTCAAACAAGAATCATGTTCAATAGTTACACAAATATTTTTATGTTAAGATTCTTGAAATTGCAAGTAAAAATCGTCTCTTATATTAAACTTACAAGAATATTGCAAACAAAAGAATTCACATGTGATTCATTTGTAGTTTTATTTCTTTTCAAATATATAAGAGATGCATCATTCTATCCTCCCTTATTTTTCTGATGTCAACACCGACACATGGAAAGACACGATTTTCTTTAAAAAATATCATATAAGATTTAAAAGAATTTCCTGTAGACAACCTTACCTGTGTATAAAATATTGTGAATTAGATACAGAACCAACATCATCAAGGCAAACAGGTGATTTTCAATGACTTTTGTCATCTCAGACAACACTAGTCAACGATCAGCTTGGTCTGAAAAGGTGAATCAGCTATACAGTTTTACCGGGTCTGAATTAGATTTCATTAAAATGAATCTTCTGATGTTCTTTCTGATGATGAACATTCTAAGTAGCTCATTCGTCAGCTCTGAATTAGTTATGTTAGAAGAAAAGGCATCATGTGGATAGGACAAAGATCTCTAAACTGTGAAAAAAATTTAAGAGTAATACAAAAATTAGATAACTTTGTCTATCATAAATATTTAAGATTAGTATAATCTCAAGTAGGAAGTTATTACTGTTACTGTCAAGTGTACACCCTAAGTCTTCAACATCATGTGGTTACTTGAGTCAGCCCTGAAAGCACTGATAACGATATTCATTTCTGAGTAAGTAAGAAGCAAAGGAGAAGAAAACAACTTTTTGTGGAAAGTAATTTTTAGTTTTTTTCAGAGCTGATTCTGACTCTGATTCAGTTCGATAAAACTGCATGGTTAATTCAGCTTTTCAGACCGAGTTGATCTAGTGTAAGAATCTTTCTTTCTAAGATTTCTTTCTTTTTTAAGAAAATTGAAATAAGAATAAAATCTGAAGAAAGAGATGTTTTCTAAAGTGCAGGTACGCATCAAAATAGTCATGAGACTTTTCTCTTCAATTGAAGACGTGTCGCAACTCTCCGCGTGGCTTGGTTTGGTATATATCGACACAACAAAATCAAAAAAAAACGTTACAGACTTTCCTTGCGGTAGCAGAGTTAGCTGGCCTTGCCGTTAAACTCATAAAAATTAGCATGGGTTAGAAAACAAGATGCTTGTAGTTTAACGTTGTATTGTTTCACATTCATTTTACAGTGTCTGTTGTTTTTGATATATGCATACACATCAAGAAAGAGAAATAAAACATGACAATTTTAGTCATCTGATAGACCCCGAATAAAACTTAGATTTTCAGAACAGATTCTTTTTTTAGCCTGATATTGTGAGAAGGTAGCGTTGGCTATCATGAAATACAAGGATAATCCTAATTGAAAATAGCTTCTTGTTTCTCAAGAAGAACAGTTGTTAATAAAGGCATTTATGCAGACAAAAATAAGGCGAGCATCTAATATGCAGTGAAGGTAAAGCAAAGCACATAGAAAATCTCTTACAAACGGAACAAGTAGAAAAAATACTCTGCTTTGTGGCTAGTGTTGCATGTGTACACTGTAAGGTTGGAAGTTATTTATGGAAAATGTTCGGCGATGTTCAAAGAGTACATATGGGAATTCCCTGAGGATTTTCTAGTTTATAGAAAATCGAATTTCCAACAATCTAGAAATCCTCCTTGATTTTCCAGTTTGTTAGAAAATCGCCGTTGAATTTCCATAAATAATTTTCAAGAAAGTAGAAAGTCCTTTTTGATTTTCTATAAACTGAAAATTCCTTGGCGGATCTGCACTAAGTGTTTTGAGGCACCAGGAACATGTGGAGTACTACATGACCTGTTGGTGTCGAGGTTTGAAACAAAAAATTTTCTGATTCTGTTTTTGTTCTACTTTTAAAACCTTTATTAAAGCACGACAAAAAAGAATTAATTGATATTGAATGATATTTGAGCTTATATTCACGCATCGGATATTTGTAATTTTCCAAAACCATTCACTCTAAAAAAAATTGCGACTTAGGATCAAATTTAGGCCTCATTAATGTACCTTATTCAGTGAAAATAGGACACATTAATGCGATTTAATTTGATCCTAAGTTGCATTTTCTTTTAGAGTGTTAAGGACTTATGCTTCTGACGACATCTCTTTGCAATTTTGTGAAAACTATTCGTATGATATCCCTGTGTAAAGGCTCGTGCTCTCTATAAAATTAGACACTCTACTTCGATAATGTGCTACTTGTAATATTTGTATTTCAAATTAACAGCACTAGTAATTTTAAAAATTTTTTTTTAATATTATATCCTAAAATGATAGCTTTTTGTTAGAAAGCCCCGTTCGGTGGAAATACATTATTAGAATAGGTATTAATATTACGTAAAAAATGACTTTATAGACGTTTTTTTTCAATGTCTTCGAATTATTTTTAGATAAAAGATCATGTAAATTTAAAAATCAAGCAGTTACTCGTGCACATGAAACACGAGTTTAAATTATCGTAACGCGTAATCTCACAAACAGGTTTGTAGCAGCATTTGTAGAATCTAGTGTTTTTCTTGTCTTTTCAGAAAGGACGGGGTGCAATAAGAACGAGGATCGGCCCCATTTCAGATCTTCTCGAAAGGTATCTAGAATAAAAGAGCATACAATTTTATGGGGTTCTACATCGTTGGTTCCCCTTCGGACCTCATATCTGTCAGAAAATCGATCAACTTTGAACAATAGTTCCGTAAGCCCATTCCGAGGTGTTTTTCGTAATTTTCTCAGAACACAATAAGTTTGAAGGAAAGTCTTATATACCATTCGATGTAGCTCTAAACGGCGAATAAAACTGTTTATTGCTCAATTGTTATGTACACTGCGAACACCCACGTTTTTGCCATATTACTGTTAAAAATGACCTTGTCAGCATAGCCAACGATAGTATTTCAGCTTTTTCATGGGGAAAGAACTCAGGTTGCGGTCTACATTGTATATCGAAAGAAAGCTCTTTCAAAACTTTACAAAACGGTGGGTAACTCATTTCTAGTTGGAAGTGCGAACACTCTGAAAAATTCGGTTTTCTAGAAAACCTAGTGACCTTCAAATTTCTTTCAGAAGTTTTTCAACCGTATCATTAGATAGTCCCTTCAAATCTCCACAAAATGAGATGTTGACCACGTTTCTATGATGATGTGCCACAATGCCAGAAAAAATGCGGTGCAGGCCGAAACTTCGGCATTAAAGCAAAATAAAGCAAGTTATATTCGTAATGTTAAACAGCCTGTAACTCTGTCGTTCGAGATCGAAGAAACGTGGTCAACGTCTCGTTTTGTGGAGATTTTAAGGGACTATCTAATGATACGGTTGAAAAACTTCTGAAAGAAATTTGAAGGTCACTAGGTTTTCTAGAAAACCGAGTTTTTCAGAAATTTCTGTCTCAAGATCCCGAGGCTTAGCATAACGTTTCTTCATCGAAATGTATAGAACTCGACGCGCTCTTTCATTGGATACCAAGTTCAATGATTCACGTTAGGAAATGTGGTCAGCATACGTTCTACAAGTGAGGCCAATCCTCCAGAAAATGCATTTTTCCGCTGAGAGGGTAGAACGGCTATAACGTTTTTTCTAACAAGGCTAGAGACTTGTGGTTTTCACCATTCGGTTCAGCTTGCTGAGTTCTATAGTATGAGACAGGTCTCGCCACTGACGTCAAAGGTCGATGTAAATGGTGGTAGCTTTTATATGAATCGACGCTATCCACCGATGCCGAAAACATCACTCTGCGGTAGTAATATCCGAAAACCTGAGCGTTCGCGCTTGTAACTAGAAATGAATTACCAGCCATTTTGTAGATTTTTAAAAAAGCTTTCTTTTGATATACAATATAGACCGCAACCTAAGTTCTTTCATGGTAAAAACATAGAAACATTATCCGTCTCTATGCTTAAAAACATCGATCGTCAGTAGTAATATCTAAAAAAGTGAGTATTCACACTTCCAACGAGAAATAAATTACCCACCGTTTTGTAGAGTTTTGAAAGAGCTTTCTTTTGATATTTAATACAAACCGCAACCTAGGTTCTCTCATGGTGAAAACAATAGAAATACTATCGTTGGGTATGCTGAAAAGACCGCCTTTTAACAGTAATATCCCAAAACGTCGGTGTTCGCAGTATTGATTAGAAAGGAATTACATAGCATTTTTTAGAGTTTTGAAAGAGCTTTCTTTTGATATATAATGTAGACCGCAACCTAAGCTCTTTCATGGTAAAAACACAGAAACATTATCCGTCCCTATGCTTGAAAACATCACTCTTCAGTAGTAATATCCCAAAAAGCGAGTGTTCGCACTTCCAACTAGAAATGAGTTACCCACTGTTTTGTAAAGTTTTGAAAGAGCTTTCTTTCGATATACAATGTAGACCGCAACCTGAGTTCTTTCCCCATGAAAAAGCTGAAATACTATCGTTGGCTATGCTGACAAGGTCATTTTTAACAGTAATATGGCAAAAACGTGGGTGTTCGCAGTGTACATAACAATTGAGCAATAAACAGTTTTATTCGCCGTTTAGAGCTACATCGAATGGTATATAAGACTTTCCTTCAAACTTATTGTGTTCTGAGAAAATTACGAAAAACACCTCGGAATGGGCTTACGGAACTATTGTTCAAAGTTGATCGATTTTCTGACAGATATGAGGTCCGCAGGGGAACCAACGATGTAGAACCCCATTAGAGATGTGCACGGGTACCATTTTCGTACCCGTACCCGATCCGAAAATTTTTTTTCCACCCGTACCCGACCCGACAACTGTGTACCGCTACCCGACCCGTACCTGACCCGTAATCGACTTATACCTAAGAGATTTCTCCCTTTTCTTTTCCAGCTAAAAACTTTTGTTTTTCGGCTGAACATGTCAAATTATCATTACGTTCTCAAGTAATTCTTTTTTAAACCTTAATGTATGTTAGCTGAATTCCTGTATTTTTTCACTAAACTTTTGAGAGTTTTCCACTCGAGCCTTCCGGTTTTCGGGTAAGTTAAAAAAAATAGAACCCGTACCCGATCCGTACCCGACAACTTCGTACCCGTACCCAACCTTCGGGTCGGGTCGGGTACGGGTACGGGTCGGGTACGGGTCGGGTTGCACATCTCTACTCGTCATCATCAGACTATGGATAAAAAGACATCTACTTAATTGTCTAATTTTCTGTTCTTTTTCTTTTTTGTACTCTTATTGAATCAAATCTGGCGTCATTCGTTTATTCTGATGATGACGAGTGAACATCGTCGAAATATCAATAATAAATCAAAATAATAGCACTGTGATTTGTATGAATCATGTTTGTAGCAGTTTTGTATTTCTTACTATAGTTTTTTTAACTAAAAGATTCCCTGTTGAATTCTCGACAAAAAATGTATGTACTATTTTATTGCAAAATCCGAAGGTGCAAAATGCCATGAGAAGTACAAAAATGTAGAAAAAATAAACGTATTTTCTCAAAGAGAGTGGAATTTTTTTTGAATGGTTTCACAAGCATTAAAACAAGGTTTCAGTATATTTTTGTGTAGTTTCAAATACGCTCTTTCTCGTCGTGTAGAGGCTAAAATCGTTTGAATCTAAATATCCGACACAAAGATTAACTTCTCAGCAGTCAAGTGAAAATAGCAAAGTTATCTTTTTTTTGCGCGGTGAAACAAACCAAATATGTTTTTCAAATCTTAGAGATTCGATCATAACGACTAATCATTTCTTTTTTTCAAAATTAAAAAAATCAACCTGAATGGATCAAGTTTGACTAAGCTTTATTTGTTGTATTGGAAGGCTGAAATTATTGGCAAAAAATGATGAAATTCTTGCGTCCTCAATTCTAACTGAAAATTATTTAAATTATAGATGGAAAATAGAGCTTTCCGAGGCATACACGGAGGCCATTTTAGCTTTTCTCTCTCTCAAACTTTTAGCAGATAATACTAAAAGAAACTGTAACTACGTTTATTTTTTCTACATTTTTGCGCTTCTCACATTTTCTCATGGCACCTTCGGATTTTGCAATACAACACTCCGTACATTTTTTTGTAGAGAATTTACCTGGGAATCTTTTGGTAAAAAAAACTAGCTCAATCAAATGTAAGGAGAAGGAAAAATTTTGAAAATACTAACAGCGCAATTCTTTATGGGCCATCATTGAAAACAATGCAAGAAATCATCTTTAATCTAAAAGTAACTGTGCAAAGTATAACTTCCGTTTTTCATGTATTTAGATTATTACCAAAAGGAAATGACACCATGTCTATTTGAATATAAAATAAAAAAGATTAAATAAACGGTTGATATTTTCTATTTCACTTACACAATGTTATTTGCTAGCGGTCGTTCACGAGGCGTCACAGCAATGGGACTTGCTGATCGAACAATGTTTCAAACAATCGGACGATGTTTTGTTATTATCGGTTGTATAACGGTTATTGTCGGAATTATTTTAATCATTATTAGCGTAGTTTCAGAAAAAAAAGAAACGCTATATATCGGAATTAGCATTATTGGGGTGGGAAGTATCTGTTTTATTTTTATGATAATTTTTATTTATTGTAAACTTGATGTGTGTTGGAATAATTGGACATATCGCACACGTGTTGTACACACTGTCGGACATCAACGTTCTCCAACAAAAATAATCAGTGTTAGAACAGAACCTGATGCTGGTCAAAGCACAACAGATGCAATTAAAGGTAATGATGACATGACGAGAACACGAACAGCAGCAACATTTCTATCTAAGGAAACAGAATCTGTTGTACATGAACGTCGCATAAGTGATGTGACACCGACAAAAGTCTGTGTTCTCACGTCTATAACATGATACATAATAACTGAAATGGTTGTATTATTTTTTTAAAAAAAATTAAATAGTATTGTTAATAACAATCGTTGGCATTTAATCAATCAATGGATAATAGTCTGATTATCGTTTATTTTTGACTGCTACAAACAAAAAAATGTTCATCTATGTGAATCGTTATGCGATGTGTTTTTTCACATGCTTTTTTCACATAGTCTAATGAAAAAAGAAAATCGAATTACAAAGTGAGAAAGGGATGTGTACAAGTTTTAGTTACAGATAAGCTTTTTTGTCGATGACACCTAAAGTAAAAAAATGACGGGGCTTCAGAAAAATATTCATTTTTTAAGAAAACATGGAACAGAACATGAAGTAAATGAAGTTACGTATACGTTTGTCCATTATTTACATTTTTATAATAATCTTAGCTATGGTTGTGTCATTGTTGTTTTTTTCAGAGATAATGGCGTAGTACAGAGGTGTTTTTCAGCTTACTGTTTTCATCGACAAATGATATAAAATTGGGATATCGCAAGACAAAAGCACAAGATTAATATGAATCACTAATCAAAACGTATATGAGAACTTCTTGTCCACTGTGTGACAGTGATGGTGCATTACAACTATGCTAGCTAACTTGTGTACGTCCATTCCTTTTTTCAAACGCTATGTTTGCAAAAGCCAAAATGTATGAGGCTAAGTCAATTGCGTCTCATCGTATCTCTTATGTCACGGTGCATCATATGTAGCCACACTCGATAGCCTTGACGAGCGAATTATATTCCCTTTATTTTGGCAAAGATATTCAACATCATGTTGAAACATTCGAAGCGTAAATAACTGAATCGCTGAAACACAAAATCTTCCTTGACTTCATTTTTGAAGAACATACTTGAGACTAACTGCTACACATAGAAACACTCTATTGTTACTATAGTTTTTTGAGAACTGAATTGGATTTTCTAAGATTGTGTCAATATCTTACTGTCGAAAAAACTTTAGACAGGACATGCTGTAAGTCCTGACTTCCACTTAGATTAATATAATTTCACTATTTACATGCTAAGGTACAAAAGAAAGCACGAAGAAATATTTTTCCATTTTCTTGAGGGGGACCAAAGGCGAATTTTTAGATCGGAAATTGAAGTTTAGGAAAACATGTACAATACACTTTGTTTACCTCCATTTTTGACGCAGATTCTGAATATCGTATTGATTTTAGCATCAATTTCTGTCTTCGTGTTGAAATCGATCAAATTCTCTCAAGAAATCAAGTGAATTTCTGGAGCTTGTAAAACGCACATCCATCGACTGAACAATCGCGAGTCTACATAACTGTGAAGACTTTCTCTGTTTTCCTTACGTAGTTCTTTAACTCTAACTTTCAAAAGCATATCACTGTTGCGTTTAGCATTCCACGATAACGCCCGGGCATAAGAGAACTTCATACTAAGTTCTTTGGGAATAGAGACTATATTTTTCTAGGAGGAAATAAAAGGTACAACGAATTTTCAGAGCAGGAAGAAAGTAAACGAAGTTAAAGTAGCTTTCTTCCGCAGACGAATACTTGAATTGGCTAGACCAAAACTCACCAACAAAAGATAGAAAATAATGAAAAACACCCCAGTGAATATTGCTACCAACCGCTATCTCTTTCCGCTCACAACTAATGACTCTGCAGACTGGTTTATGATCGCGTGAGGTAGTAAAACCCAAACACTAAAGGACTAAAGGTAGTCCAGAAACTAATGCAAAATCAATTGAACGATCCGAGCGCAGGGAGATAGATTTATTCGTACGAACCGGATATAACCGAATATTATCAGCCCAGTCTAAAAGTTCTTCAGCTTGCTTCTGACTTATCTTTCGGATCCTCGAAATCAATATTGTAATCTCCCAAAAAAAACGCAAGCCGAGGATACCTAAAGAGAAGGATCATCCCATAGCCATGTTTTACTTTTGGGAACATAAACACCCACTATGCGAATGATATGTTCTAATTTTATGTCCACCACACATACATTAGGAACGTTGCACGGTACTCTGGAACATTGGAGTCCGCGGTGAAAAACTAACAAAACTCCTCCTCAACTATTCTCACCAACCTGATACAAAAAAACAAAAACCGGCAAATATCTGGGCGATAAAGGCGAGATCAACAGCCCCAACTTCAAGTAAAATCAAAAAATCTGACTTAGCCGTTTCGAATAAGAGTGAAACCTTTTCCCATCGTACCACCACCCCACGTACATTAAATAAGAGTACATGAAAATTTGCGATAGAAGGCCTTAAATTAGTGTTAGTGCATGCGTTCCACTCTGAAAGACAACCATGTAACACAGGATAGAAGTTCCAATCCTTTACAATACTTGATAGTAAAGAAAAATCACAATGCGAAAGATGACATTTAGCTAGCTGTAAAGCATAATCAAAGTCAAAGGAACACCGCTTTTAGGATACACCAGGAAAAAAAGGGAGTGACTGATGGAGAAAGCATCGTACGCATCTTATAGCCCCTGAAAAATTCTATCAACCAGTATTATGGGAACAAATGCTAAATCAATCTTTGAGACTTGCATCGATTTTCTCTTATATGAGACTTTCGAAAATTCTGCTATTTGATTCTGTAGTTTCGGTCCTGGAAAATGTCACATAACGAAGCCAAAATAGCGACTTTTGAGCTTGGGTTTTTTTCAGTTTTGACGAGAAATCACTCTTGTACCAGACTCAGCGGCGAAAGTTTACCTTAAAGTTTTCTTCTTAAACTCAGCTGGCGAAAAAGAAAACAGATTTTGGTCATTTTGAAATAAATTTTGGAATATTAGTTTTTTCATTTTGATTCGAACGAACTTTGAACTGCATGACGAGAAAGAGCGCACCTGAAAGTACTCAAAAACATTTTCACTTCTGGTTCTTTGTCTTTAGAGTTGTTTAAAATACTCGAAAATTTGTAAATCAAAATAGTTTAGAAAGTTGGTCCGTTCCTACGTGTTCAGTATTCTTCGTTTAATTTTTCTCCTTAACTTTCTTTAGAATTCAGTCTGATCAAGTTTTGTAGAGAATTTGACGGCGCATCTTTTGGAGAAATAATCAGGTCTAAGGGTTGAAAAGAAAAAAAGTTATAGTCAAAATAATGACGCCGCCATTTTCCCTGGACCACTCGGTATTAATACAGATTCCGCTCTTATCGACGACAAAGATATTAAATGTAGTGTATCTATTTTTCAATGTTACATTTTTTTATTTTTTCCATTCTTCTTGAAAACTATAGCTCCAAATAAAAAATAATTTGAAAATCATGACCAAGGTTATCTAAAACATATATAGCTTTTAGGCAAAATAAGCGCTAAAAAATAAAACGCTTTTATACATCACGTTTGAACAACAAAACATCAAATTTTCATCTGTTTTAGCAGAAAAAAATAGCAGAAAATATTTTGACTGTTCAGCTCTATCACATGGCTTCGTATACAAAAAGAAGGGTATGCTTTCGGCACGGAGACTATACGTTCGAGACTGTCGCTGGAGGGCACAATGGCGTTTACTTTTTGTGTCACATGTTTACACTTTTTTGTACAGTATATTTCTGAACTATCACTAAAAATGGACAAAAAAATATCTTCTCTTCTACGCGAATTTCTTAGAAAATCGTCTTTCACGTTTCTAAAACGTTAGAGGAGAAGTTCACTCTATAGGATCATTTTAAGAAGAATTGCACCTTCACCAATCTTTTACTTAATTTAGATATTTCTCCTTTATCTAGACGATCCATTTATTTGTGTGTTCATTTTCTTTCTAAACAATAATTTGATAAATGCGTGTCGAAACTCTTTTGATGTTAACGCATAAACAAAAAAATCCAATGCTGAATTTGTATAACCAAGCCATGAAAATATCCGTAGTAATAATTCATGACGTCGAGGATGATCCATTTTTAAATGAAGAAAAAAGAAACCACTTAGAAGAAAATAGGAAAAGAATGGTAGCCAACAGAGAATAAATGCACCAACAATTAAAGTTAACATTTTTGCCACTCTTCGATCTGCAGCATATTTAAAAACTTTTTTTGATAATGAATGTAAAAAGAGCGAATGATTGTTTGAGAGTGAATTGGATGAAATTGAAATGGTATCATGTTGAATCGATGCTCGATATTTGCCAACATGAACACGAAGTGGACTAGCTGTCACTAGTGAAATTGGTGATTCAATACGAGATGGTCGGTTTGCTGTGATAGATATCCTATGATTTAATTGAAATTTTGGTATAATTGATGTTAGATTATGTCGTTCAGGTTTTAATACACCAGTACGAAACGAACGTAATTGTCGTCGAGCAACATAGAATATTCGAACATAAACAAATAGCATAATGCTCAATGGTAGATAAAATACGACGATGGATGAAAATAAAATGTAGTATGGATCATCAGGAAACTCACAGCGATACAATGTTGGTTGAATTTTATTTGTCGAATTTATTCGTTCTATTACAGAAAAGAATATGATAAAATCAATATTTAATCGTCTCAGATTTAATACTTACTTCTAGCTAGTGCTTTCCATTCAGAAGTTTTTCTCCAATAAACCACGGTTGGAAATGACAAAATTGCTGCACATGTCCAAAGACAAATAACTACATAGTACCATTTTTTTGTTACAAATGAATTTGGATATGACATTGGATTAATAATTGCATAATAACGATCGAGTGCTATTGCACACAGACCCAAAATGGATGCTGTTGAGGCAAATACGTCGATAGATAATTTAATATCACAAAAAATTTTATTAAATGGCCAAATGCCTCTCGTCATTTCGACAATAATTCCCGATGGTATAACGATGAGACCAACAAATAGATCGGCAAAGGCAAGAGATGCGACATAATAATGGGTTGAAGAATGTAAAGATTTTTCAAAGTAAACAGCACACATAACTAGTACAGTACCGAATATTGTCACAATACACAATACCGTAAGCAATATGACGAGAATAGATAGACGCCATTGAAGTTCCGTGGGTATTAAAGATGTTGTTGTTGATGAAATATTCATAGTTGAATCAATTATCGGATCAAATCTTAAACGGATATTATCCACCTGTTTTGAATCTTATCTATAGAAAACTATATTATCATTGACAATTTCGTGCTGCAAAACCAACAATCGTAATAAGAACTTTGTTACAGGTCAATTGTCTCATCAGAAGCTATTTTTCTAACACTACAAGGATCTGTCATTAGGTTTCTGATTTTTGCCGATTACGCATGTCTCTTGCGTTTTCACGGTTACTCCAAGCCACCGAGTGCTAGTTCTGATTCTCCTAGAAATTCTCTCCTTCCCTCCCGTCCGAATCACTGAATATCAAAGTCTCGTTTGACTCCCGTGTTGAAGAGGACACTCTGCGCTATTTACTCATGAAAAAAAACAACATATTACCACCTTAGCCTTTCCAGTTATAAAACGGTTTTCCAGCGATTTTTCAGTAAGTCAATTTTTGAAGAAAACAAAATTCAAATTCTTTTTGACAGTGAGATGATGGCGATGGTGCTGTTGTTTTGAACAGATAATAATTTGTATGATCATTTTTCTAGTGCTTATGATACATCATATTCTCGACGTTATAGTAAAATTATTGTTAAACTTTTCTTCTGACGAGGGAACCCCACGAAGTGATTAAACGCTTTTTGCTCGAAATCTAGTGGGTTATAGGTTATCGACCATACTGATTACGAATACGACCATGCGGCTTCCGCATAGTCCTTCGAAGACCTGGTTTTCTAGAAAACGAGTTTTTCAGAAACCCTAAAAAATAACCTGAACCGTTCTTAATGAGGCATGATTGTAGCCCGCACATTTCTGATTAAAATGAGACCTCTCCCAACTCTACATGACCTTTCTTTGCAAAGTTATAGAATTTACACGAAGAGCCCTAAATTAATTTCT
>CAJNOQ010002960.1:0-22011 GCA_905250885.1 Didymodactylos carnosus | reverse complement strand
ATAGTAGTACGACGGAAAAATATTCGATGCTAATGAATTTTCCTGCCTTGAGATATTGAGACTCGAATATTTGACCCTCACCCTTACGTTCTGGTGAAATATTCGAGTCTCAATATCTCAAGGCAGGAAAATTCATTAGCATCGAATATTTTTGCGTCGTACTACTATGACCATGGGCTACAAGTGCGGCAAGTTTGCAATCAAAATTTGAAAGTTGGATTTTGTCCGAAATTCAAGCTCTATAGGCAAAAACTGACTAAAAATTCAGTATTTCAGCAACAAAGCACTATGGGGATGAACCAGGTTGGGGTATTTCACTACTCGTTAGGATCTTTCTAACAAAAATAGTCCCAACCTGAAAACGATTTGTAACCCTCGTCAGCTGATGGAGAGAAAGGATCTTTTTTGTTTTCATCTTGAGTCAAAAAGACCATCGATTTAGTTCGGCTCACTTGGGGAGAATTTTGGTTCATTTGAGTCCGGTTTTAAAAAGCACGAACCCAGCTTATGTGGTAAATGTGTATACTTGATATCCACGCAAAGAAGTAAAATATTTTCACACATTATAAACAGAAACATGCTCGCACACACACACACACAAAAAAACTACTTTTTGAACTAAAGTTGAAATCAAAAAGATGTTTTTAAGTTGATCAGTTACTTGGGAAAAAAAGCCAGAGAGAGTTAGAATTTTCAATTAATCTTTTTTTTATCCCAAAAATCAGGAGAATAGAAGTTATTTTTTCAGTTGTTGTTGTTGTTGTTTTTTTAGAGCAAAATAGTTCGTATGGTATATTAGACACACAAAACAAAATGAGCTATCGAGGTTTATCATTTGAAATTACCGCTATTTTCAAAACGTCTATCTGAAAATATAAAATAAGATTACAGAAATGATATATCATTTAAAACAAAAAAAAGAAGTATATAAAGATGTCGATCAACCAACGTCTATCTACTCTTTTCATATTAAATGACAAGAATCCTCTGAACTAGTTATCTTATCAAAAAGCACATTGACAACTAACTGTAACACGAGACTCATGCATATATTTCTAGTTCTAGAGGATCTTTTAAAATAGTGATAAACTAAAATAAAATATTAAAAAAAATAAAAATAAAAATCATAAGACTATTGACTACACCACTGTACAAAAATATTGATCAAATAATAAATGAAATAATTTAAAATAAAATAAAATAATATATATCCTTTTTTTGAAGCACGCTCTTAAAATACATGCAATATCATTGAATATACAAAATTATATTCAAAATAAATACTAAAAAAAATTTGTTCAAGATCATCTGATATGTGAAAATGGTATGTAAAAAATTCATTTTATTTTTTACATATCATTTTTCATTTTTTTTATCAGAAACATTTTGTTTTTTTCATCATGCATATATATTCACGAGATCTTAATTTACTTACTTGAACCGGTCGTAATTTATCGGCCTATAAAAATGTTTAGATTGTTTTTCGACAAATTTTTTTATAAAATCATAATTCCACTTTTTCTTACACGTATTAAAATAGTTGTGTTATATAATTAGAAAAAAAATTGTTAGTTCACTTACATTCCCATAATACCATTGATATTTTGGAGGTGGTAAACCAGCCGCTTCACAAATTAATGTGGCTGCTTTTTTTTCAATTGCACATGGTGATGAACATTGAATTCTTGGTTGAGTAACAGATTCTATAGAAAATATAATATTTGTTAATCTCTGTTTTTCTCATTTAGAATAGATATCAATAGATACTTGATATAATAACAGTGATAGGAAAATCTCTTGATTCTCCTGTTTCTAAAACATCTGCTTGACACCAAAATGTATCATTATCAGCCATATCAACTTTATTTATTTTTAAACCATCGTTTGTTCGTTCATAATTTGGAATTCCTAGAAGAACAAATCGATATGATGATTAGTAAGAAACGTCGAATTGATGACGAATAATGATACCTATTCTTGTTTTATCTCTTCCTTTAAACCACGATACTTCAGCTGATGGATTTGCTTGTACTCGACATTTAATCAACACTTGTTCGCCTAATGCTGCATATTGAATAGAATCCCCATGAAATGTTATTGGTACTTAAATGAATATAATAAAATTTTATTTTAAATGAATATGAAAATTTTTAAAATAATTGTTATTACATACTTTTGATATTCATTTGAAATTGTTTTGTATATCGTCTACCATCCATATCCGTTCCAACACATTCCCATTCTCCTTGATCATCAATAGTTAAATTTCGTATCCTCAATCTTAAACCAGATGATTGTCGTTCAATTGTGACTCTAAAAGAGATGAATAAAATTTTAATAAAATATTTAACTATAGCAGAAAATTAATACCTTGCAGTATCATTTTCTGGAATATCTACATGTTGCGGTGTTCTCCAATTGATAACTTTAGTATTTGATTGACCAGTACATGATGCAATGAATGATCGATATTGATCACGTGTTAATGTGGAATCAATTGGTTTAATAATTAAATCTGACCGAATTGTAGTAAATAGCACTGAAAAATAAATGAAACAATAGATAACAATAGACTTTAGACTATTACTGAGCTGAATTAACACTTGACTATATGGATCATGTTTACATTCAGTAGTTGAAACACAATCATGTATGCTGTATGTTTAAGATAAATTCGATGCCACCTATAATCCATGTCTTGTTTTGAATATTTCCTGAAAATTTCAGTTTGTTTGGATGAGAAATGACTGAGTTACGAATATTTTAATTGTATATGGACATAGGAGTAAACGCAGATTTTGAAAAATTGGCTCAGCTAAACTTTCTGTGATCTGAGGAAGAAAATAAACATTGTTGCGATAATCAGCGCATTTGGTTGTCTATACAACATGTGCTTTTGAGATTGCTGGCCATATTAAATACGAGATAGGATGGTCGTCGGAGAATGCTTATCTATAAGAACTAGAGATTTGGGACTTGTATAGAATTGTAGAGGACGATAAGTAGGACCGAATTCATTACGCTACATTTTAAAATCATCTTTGAAAGCAACCTTATCTTTCAAAGATCTATTTGGTGTCCGGGTCTAGAGTTTTCCTTATCCTTATATCTTAAAGTCTTAGCTACATAATGGTGAAAACCGCAAGTTTCTGTCTTTTTTCTGTTGAAAGTTATTCTAAAACATAAATATCTAAGGGCGTTATACTTTTGAACTGATAGTAGATGACTACAATCAGTTTGAATTACATTCAGATAGATAAACTTCATAATTTTCACAAAAAAGTTAACTATTAAACACACGGATCGCAGATCTTTTGATATTAGCAGAAAATTTATTATTTTTAATTATGAAATAACACCTTTCCTTGATCTTTAAATTAAAGTTTAAAAATTTAAAAATTTTTTCCGTCATGCAGCTCTACAATGAAGTTGTTTGTAAAAAATGTCTCTTTCGCTTTGGACTTTGATGGAATTTTTATATGCATTACACCATATTGGAAATTCTTTCAACTATTCAGATCATTTTTCAGATCTGTTCTAGCTACTATGGTCGAGAGAAAAATCAAAACCAAACTGTTGTTTCCGAACAGGACAGGTTAATTTCCAACAGGATTCTTGAAAAAAATCCGAAAAAACCCACTGTTCTACTTTTCTGAAGATAACCAATAGTGTTTTTCAAACAAATTGTAGCTCTGCTACCAGCCGAGTTATTTCACATTTAAAAAAGTCGAATTCTTTTAAATTTTAAGTTGTAATTGATCAAGAAAAGGTGTTATTTAATAATTTCTTTGTTCAAAATTATCTTTGAAGCATGTGAAATACGATTATTTTATTGAAAAGATTATGTCCTTGCTATGTTTCTGAGAAATAAAACTTATCTGCAATCAGATGATGAATATCTCTCTGTCTTATAAACACTTTACTCGCACTAGAGATACAATGAAATGTCCCGTAAAAAGCGCATGCTTTCAAACCCTTATATTCCAAATAGTAACTTAATTCGGTCATCGTCTTCGCTTTAGTTTCTTCATGCAACATGCCTATTCTCGTTCATTCTTCTTTGTACTCGGCTTCTCTACTTAAAAATCCAGTTTTGCGTAAGCCAGTCACGTTCTTGTAAAATCATAGCTCTTCATCCAAGTAGGTGAGGTTTAGATGTGGAATCGGATTTGTTCGAGCCCCAGGATCGATATGTCTTTAGATGTGGGAATCTCGAAAACAAATGGAAACACAGGTTATCGACCATACTGACCCTACCAGTGATGTTTGTTTCTCGAAAATATTCAAAGACCTGGCGAAAACCTATATTATGCAAAGTAATTATCTTTGCCTGTTTTCACGTAATTTTAGAAAATTCATAACTCAGCCAAAATCGATTCATACTACGTCAGAATACCAAGATGTACTCTATTGTATCTACACTATACCATGGAGTTCAACAGAACTTTTGAAAAATCAACATAAAATCCTCTGATTTTTGGAAAGTTTTCTAGAAACCTTCCGAAGTAAAAGAATATGTTTTACTAATTTTAAGCACGGAATCGCATTGAGCAGGTATAATAGAGTATATCTTTGTATTCTGACGTAGTATGAATCGATTTTGGCTGAGTTATGAATTTTCTAAAATTACGTGAAAACAGGTAAAGATGATTACTTTGCATAATATAGGTTTTCGCCAGGTCTTTGAATATTTTCGAGAAACAAACATCACTGGTAGGGTCAGTATGGTCGATAACCTGTGTTTCCATTTGTTTTCGAGATTCCCACATCTAAAGACATATCGATCCTGGGGCTCGAACAAATCCGATTCCACACCTAAACTACACATAACTGAAAGGGCGCTTAGTTTCGATTTTGAAGAGAAGACTTTGGGCTGTCTACTCATAAAAATAAACTGATATATGGCTATGTTACATTTTGGACTATGTAATAGTTTTTCAGACAGCCCTCAGAAAATCAATTTTTGAGAAGTAATGTCAAAAACGCTTTGCTTATCAAAAGATGTTGTCAAGTCGTGGCTATCGAATGGTGAAGACTGCAAGTCTCTAGCGTTTTGTGTTTAAGAGTTATTCGGAAAACAGTCAATGGCACTGCTTTATGGCGACGATAGTAGTTCAAATATTTTTCTTCAAAATAATAATCGAACTCAGTGTAGCAGCTAGCTCTTTTAAAAGATAAGATGTTTCTGAGAAAGCTTATGACTTTTACAAAGCTTGACGTACTGAATCAGCTGACTTTCGTCGATCAGCAAGCTTTATTCATAATGATCACAAAAACTGCGTATTTTTCGGAAATATGGGAGATATTTGAACACAGAGATAATAAGACATCGACAATTCTAAGAAGATATAATTAGCCATTTTGATACAAAAAACACATTCAATTTTTGTTCTAATTCTGAATTGTTTTTTTTCCAATTTTTACATTTACGATCTGAGATTTATGATTATACACAGCATTATTTGATTATCGCAATACATTGATATCAAGTTCTAACTGAGTAATAATCTTTTATTTTATTATAAGATTCTTTGTGTAGATTTTGAAAATGACACTGTCATTGTCGAGGACGACAACAAGGTCTTCATGAGGGTAGTAGCTAGATACACTTCTAGTTGAAGTTGAAATCAATCTCTTTATTTGTTATTTTCTTTTCAAGTAACTTTTCTCTTGTTTCCTTTTAACATCTTTTAGTTAGTTGTTCTTGTTCAAGTGTCATATGGATGAAAATCACACACACAATTCTCATAACTGAACCATTATATGAGGCACCAGAAGCTATTCTCATGTTCACAATGTATATATGCATGATTTATTACTTCTTAAATATAGAAAACTCGGGCACCAATATTACGCTTGAAAGGTCAAAGTAGTGTGTATGTGTGTGTGGGCTCTCTTCTCTTCTCTTGTTTATGTTTCATCGTATGTACCTGTGCTCAATGCTTTCCTTTTCTTTTCGATTTTTTTTTTTGTTAAAGTTCAGTCTATCATAAATAATGAGAAAACAATTTCTCTGACCATCAGGTGTCAAACGACATACACATCTACACACATAGACAACTAAAAAAGAGAAGATTACTGTGGTATGGTACCATATTTTGATTTAACACAGAACATTATTAAATGGTTTAATTATTGTAATGCGTCGCGCACAGTTTAATCAAATATATTAGAACATATAATCAGTCACTTTATTTATTTCTCAAAGTGTCAAAATCATGTGTAATTATTTAGTAAAACAGTTCCCGATTGAAATAGTAAATATGACACATCGAGGCAATGTTTTTCACCATATTTAAGACGAAATTAGACCTTTTGTGTGTGTGTGTCTGTGTGTGTTTTAACGTCATGAACAAAAAGAGCAGAGTTATTGGGCGGCTATTTGACAAACTACTCAGTTGATAATACATTATCTATCAAACATTCTTGAAAAACAAGAGCGTCCAACTGCATTCAAAATTTTTCATCTCTTCTACTCTTATCCTTTTTTACAAGCAGTTAATCAAATTGAAAGTGTTACTTACTCATCAATAGTGATATGTAAACACCACCACTTTGTGACATTGATAGAGAAGAATAATCAAAGTTGTTATATTTTGAAACGATTATCATTGATATATCTCTATATCACAGATGAGGTAGAGAGAGAAACAAAAAAAAGAATAAGAAAAGGTGTGTACTACTCTAATGAGTTATAAGGATAGATAATGGATAACGATCGATACTTTCTTTTTTTTATAATAGATTATCACTGTATGATGAAATAATAATATTTATTGTGATCATTATCTGATTCAATTCATCTGTAGTGTAATAATGATAATGGTGATGTTGATTATAATAACAGAAAGATAAAAATCAAATCTGAAATAAAAATAGATAAGTTGCGTATATTTTAGGTTTAACGACAAAAAAAAACATTTTATCCCAAGCAAAAACGACCCAGTTTTTGCTGGATGTGGAACTATGAATCTAGATAAATATCCTAAAAAACTGGGTTGTTTTTGCTGGGTAAATCCATTTTAAATTGAATGAGCCAAACTTCAAGTTCTAAGTTAACGTAGACTAAGACATGTGTATATGTTCAACTGAGTTAGACTAAACGAAAGTAACATTTATAGTTAGTTTATGTTATTTTCAAATTTTGTTAATTGAAACCAAAATTTTGACTATACAAATTCTAATTTAATATTTTGAAATCAGATTTCGATACTCGTAAAATCTTTGATAAATATCAATAAAACACTAAATGCACAATATTGTTACTAATATCACTATCATATATTTCATGCTGTTTTCTTACTCATTATGACGTTTACGATTCTTCGAGGATATTTATCAATACAGTCACAGTGTTTTTGAAAGTTATCACTTCCTGTTTCATCCGAGATGGACTTATGTCTAGTTTTATTTTAGGATATACCATTAGAATCGACTTATATAAAAATTTTAATTTTGACTTGAAACTGATCTGAATTATCTCTTAACTTTAATGTAATCTAGTCGAACCCTAAAATCAAATATCTCAACCTTGACTCTCAACCTCAAGTTAGTCTGTAAGCCAAACTTAAGATCGAAAATTCAACTAGTCTAATTTAAAATTGGACGCCTATATCCGTAGGAAATCGTGTATATCAAACTCCGAAAGTTTTCAGTGGATAAGCTCATAACATATTCATTTTTATGACTTGGTAAGAATTACAAACCAACGTGTTGATTCATTGATCTTCCAAACTGACAACCTTGTCATTTTTATTGAATTCAATCGCATTTGTCCTACTGATCATAGAATAAGAGACTGAAGACAAAGCATAAATTTGGAACTTGCTATTGTACGATTACTGCTGAAATAATGCGCAAACAATTATTTTACCGTAGATAAAGTAAAAATGGCGTAAATTTTTACTTTTTTTAATTAACAAATATTTTTTAGTACAGATGAGAAAAAGAAAAGTTAAGTTATCTAAATCTACCAATTCAAGTGTAAATGAACGAAATAAGAACGAGACAGGTATTCTATACAACATCTCATCTCACATTAAAAGTAATTTTAAATCTACTTAAATATATATGATTAAGAGAATTTGCCAATAACGACAGTTTTTCATTGAAATTTGTCAAGATGTTGACGTATCAGAAGAAAGATTACACTCATTCATTTATGGCTTAACTTCTTCACTCTAAAAATGAGTTAATAACAACATACGATTTAGTATTCAATGAAAAAATAAATGAAGAGCCGTCACGCACAATCGTAATTAAAAGCCATTCGTGCTTTAATAATAATCAGATTGTTACGTAATAGTCAACGGACACTTTCTATTATTTTTTTCAAAAGAATATAAATGAAATCACTAACAAAGACTTACTTCTCATGCCATACGGATAGACAAACATCTTTGACTTCTTTTTATGTACATTAAAAAAAGGTAGGTAAAATAAAAAATAAAAAAAAAAAAACCTTTTCTTTTCTTTTTATTTCTTACAATGAACTTCGTGCATAGAGATCTATGTCCTATGGTACGTGTTGACAACTTTTCTGATTACTGTATGTACACGATGATGTTATAATTGTGTAAGAACGAACGAAAAACGAAAAAATCCTTAGACTTTATATGAGTGACCTCAGTGTGAAAAGACAAAAGAAAAAAAGGTCCCATATTTTTTTTTTGGTTCTGTTTATGCAACTTGTTTTTCTTATTTTATTCTATAGCGTCTTATGTCAATACTACTGTACATAACACATTTCCAATTGAGAAAAAAAATGAGGCACAAAATATAATTTCAGTAGATATATTGATGTGATTACTAGTCATATAAATATGCAGTAGGTGGTGTTGTTTTTTTTTTTCGTGTTACAATAAACATATTGCAAACTCAATCTAAATACTATAGATGTTCATAACTGTCATTTATCAAAGAAAACTTCTAATAAAGGTTCATCTAACGAGACATTTTTCTTTTCTTTATAAAACTTAATTTCAACGAGAACAAGATAAAACATGTAATCTCTCATATTACACCCTTGTATTGATCTATAAATGTTTTGTATTTGACGTCATGCCATGTAAAAAACTGTACGTGTTCTCATTACTTCTATTTATATGTTTTTTTGTCTTATTCATTTCACAAATTTTTTTCCCTTTACGGAAACACATATGTCCAGTAGATCTTTAGAGTAAAAGTATCCATATTTCTATTTATTGTATATAGTTGATAACAAAAAAAAAAAAAAAAAATTAAAAAAGAAAAAAAAACAGAAAAGAAAAAAACTCAGCATGAACAAAGAAAGAAAGAAGAGATTTGATCTTTCATTGTTACATATATATCTCTATATCTATGCAACAGAATGAGTCTAATGATAAGATAGACCATTTGGTCATACTGATCTAGTATATGTCATGAAGTAAATAACTTCCTTCTTTTATTTTTCATATGTATTGAACAGTTGTTAAAACTTCAAATAGAACTTCTTTTATTCTCATAGATATAGACATAACAATCTCAATATCAACGATATAGAACAGATCGAGAAAACATCACGTCATCGACAATGTCAAAACAGTCTATATGACTAGATATCAACTTAATAAATTGTCAGGAGGTTGTGATGAATGGATAAGATAATTAAAAAAAAAGGAACAAATGGATCAAGTTATTTCTTCAGAAGTTAAAGTTATTATTAAGCATGCGTATACTGAAACGTTATCTAAGATAACTTTTCTTACTTAGTTCTACTTGGTTAGAGAATAAGATCGAAAAAATTGATCTAGTGAACATAAAGAAATACAAAAAATTTTGTGATTAAGAATGAAGAGGATTTTAACATATTATCACTCAATTATATCTGATTATGAAACCATCACAAACATATGTCTGACTACTAATAAAACTGTCTCTACAAAAGGGTATACAACTATTAGAATGATATAACAATTGTCAATTTAAAATATCATAAACTTCACTTTATGAAAATTAAAACTAGACCAATTTTATCACGGTTTAGCCTTTAATTTGCATGTTAAAATTAATTTTTTTTAATCATCATTAACCTTTCGAACTAGCCATCTGTTTCACCATACATACCTTTACTTACTGTGTATCATAAAAAATAATTTATTAACTTTTCAACTAACTTACTCTTTTCTATAAACTAATTCTGAAAATGACAACACAGGAGGTACCTGAACTCGTGCATAATTAAAGAGTAAAAGAAAATTTCTCTTTTTCTCGTTTTTTTTTATTTTTTTTATAACTAACGAGCGGAAATACAATGATGATCTGTGTGTTTATAATTGTACATCTACCTCGGCATTGTACATATGCATGGAATCATCGCGTGTTCAATGATTATAGAAAAATAAGAGAAAAAAAAAAACGAAAGAGAGTAGAGTAGATGGACGTGATGAATAATGAATTATTGTTCAAATCATTCATTGTCATTGTCTACCTGTAGACAAAAAAAAAGAGAAGAGAACGGAATGAATGGACAATGGTCATAAATATATGAGAAAAGAGATTATCGCTTTCATTTTTATGCTCTAAAGAATAATGTACATAGTGAAGGACATAACTATAGACATACTTGATGGTGTTGAAAAGAAAAACACCGAATAATTTGTCAAGAAGGCTAATAATATTCAGATTTATCCAATTAAAGTATCAACGCCTATTTTAGAATAGAAATTTGACTAGATTTTCTTTTGATAATGTGAATAGTGTAATTAGTATAAACAATTGAGTCTATAACTCAAAATGATACCTCTTCCTAAAGTTTTAACAAGTAAGATGTATACCTAATACGTACACGATCCATTTTCATGAATACTGTTGCTAACAAATGAAATTTAACATCATGCAACAAAAACTTCTATATTCACTCTTGTTTCTACGATTTTCTCATAGTGAAATTATATTCACCGTCATCTTTTCTAAACTTGTCAAGCCAATACTGAGACTATCTGTCTTTGTAGCGCTTCATAGATTAACAGATAAACAAAAAGATTTAACATTATTTTTGAGTAACATTGTAAATAAAAATGTATCATCCCTAGACATATATCTTACCTGTTCTAAGCTTTCGTTTTTTCACAAAAATAAAATCAACAAATGTACGAATAATCATCATCATTATTCAATGAATGAATGAATGAATGAATGAATGAACAAAGCTCATAGAAAGAACAAAGCGATGAGATTTAAATAAAAACAATGATGATGCGACAATATCACACCGTATACACCAAATCTTTCTTTACCTGGGATAAATATAATCATCATACTGTTTGATCTTTCGATAGTTGTATGAAGAGAAAGAAGAAGGAAATGTTATTTGATTGACTGAACAGAAGCACAATAGAGAATGACTGTATTTGAGATGATAAATACATATACATGTTCTCAGAAAGAGAGAGTAAAAGAAAATTCTCTTTTTTTTTTTTTTTTTCTTCAATGGATTAAAATACTCGTTCACCAGCAGGTGTGTGTGTGTGTACAGTAATTAATCGCTTACTAATTAATATGAGAGAAAAATGAACTCTACATTATGCAATAGAGAAAAAGCGAGATATGATGAACGATAAATAATGAAACTAACTAATGAGAATATGATGGAGTTCAATTTGTAGTAAATATGGCGGCGGCAATGTTTGAACAATGTCGACAACAATAATCAATTAGTTTAATTCTTTTTCTCTACTTCAAAAATACTTTTTATTATGACAAAATAATGATAAATATTGTTCTCAGAGGGAGGTGATATAAACACTGTGCTGATTCATATCATCGATAGAGTAAAGATATGTCAAGTTCTAGTATACATCGATAAAGACTACCGCCCAACCGTCCTATCATTTGTATCATTCGTGTCACTCGTCTACTATTATACTAGATATACAAATCCTATACTTTAACTCATACATGAAAATGATGACTTTCTAGTTCAATATCTTTCATTAAAATTTAACTAACTGTCAAATACTCAAATTGAGCATCCATAAGAAATTCATGGTATTCAAATTAGATTAAAAGAGATGAAATTGGAAAATGGAGTATAACATAATTGTAAAAAACATTGATTTTCATCATATTACACAATTGTACAGTCAAAAGTTTTGACCAATAATTTTCTACGATTGTAATAAAACTAACAGTTAATTAACTTCTCGGACAGAATTCTGTACTTATATATTACTCTTCAACAAAAATAGGGCAGGAAGTTGTGATCGGGTCATTGATACTCAACGCAAAAAAAATACAAATAAAAACTGTCATCGTTGGTCAAAAATTAGTGTATCAATATGCTTATCCATACATCGGGCATCAAGTACTTAAAGGAGAAGAAGAAGAAAACCATCATCATAAAATCACATTTTGTTCATAACTACAATTAATTACTAAGCATTTTTTTGTCCGAAAGCAATTATTGTTTATGTTTTAGAAAAAAAAAGTATCAATCTTTTGATCCTACGGGCAAAAAAAAAAAATCAGTTGTCGAATACGTGATTGAATCCGTTTATGCCTGATCGATTGTTTAAGTATACTTAAGCCGGAAGTTGTACATAATGTATATGTTATCATTGGCATGACGCGATGAATAGTGTCTCTCTCTCTCTCTCTCTTTCTCTCTTCAAGTGCCATACATACTCGGATATATTCATAAGAAAAAGAAGAATTATTATGTTTATAGGAACGACATACATTAATTTTATACATGTATAACTAAAAACCTTTGTCCATTAATGAATTTTGTACATAGACATTAAAGTGTATGTTGAACTAACTCATCATTGTTATAAGAACTCATTTATTATACTATCAGCAAGTCAAAGAGAATAAAAAAAAAAGAAAAGAAATATACATTCGACACTGATCAACATGATCTTAAAGTAACATCTTTTTTTTATTCATCATAATATTATACATTTGCCACATAAGTGATTTACATGTGGTTTTTATTTAAAAACATTTGTGAAGATTAAAAAAACTCTTAACTATTTCATTTTAATAAATATGATGTGCTCAGAGTTCAATGTAGAAATTATTCATTCTAATGTTAGTTTTCTATTTAAAAAAATTAAAAAAAGGCTGAAGATGTTAGTAAGCCCTACATTATCTGATAATTTCTAATTGTTGTTGTGTCTTTTACGGTTGTAGCATAATATCATATTGCCCTTGAGATATTCGACTTATTCTCTTTATTCTTTTCTATTCTAATTCACTAGTTAACAAGATTTCGTTAATACTGCTGTTCGTTTACTACTTATGTTATTCCGAATGACTAAGTTTCGGTACTATAAGACAAAGAAATCCTTTTATCAATATCATGTTCCACATAATTAAAAGAAATCATGCGAGATAAACACACACACACACACAGACACACATGTAAATATATATGTAGTTGTTTCTACTCTATACATTTGAACAACAATAACGTTTTGAAAAGTAATTACTATACTTTTTTGATCTCTTGTGAGAGAAAGAGGAAAAAAGAAGGGAAAGGTGATTGATGCAGATGTTTCGAACGTTAGACAATTTTTACAGGGTGTGGTGATGATAATGGTAACTGATATTTGTGTCTCTTCTTCTTTTCTCAATATGATTAACGAAAGATTGATAAAAAATAAACAAAATATATATATAACATTTTTATTAATTAGATCTCGTTTTAGCATGACTATGTCAGTGTTGACCAATCGATTAGTTAAATGGAGATAGACATGATGTATTTTATCAAGGCGGCGGCAATCGTTGAAGAAGGGATTATGAATCACTAATCCGTTCACCCATTTTTCTAATTAGGAAACGACTTTTTTCTCCTTTTCTTTTTTTTTTCTAAATAATAATTGGCTTGTATTGTTTAATAAGTATAATTAACTTAGAGAATTTAATTGCGAGAATATAAGTCAATGATAAGTACCGCCATTTACATCTGCTGTCAAAATGTGTCACTATTTCTCTTAACGTGAAAAAAAAACAAAAAACTTCAATAACGCTTAAAAATAACAATCAAAGTTTTTTGTTAATGCTGTTGAATGGAGTTTTTTTTTTTTTTTTTTTTTTTGAAGGACTGTCAAGTGTTTAAGCACGAACCTTTTCCTATGTGTCAATGGCGTTTATATGATACATTTTTTTATCACAAATGGATTAAAAAACCAGCATCATGAAACGCACCATGGATGGTATACAAAAACTGACAAAAAATAACGGGAAAATATTCGTTAGAAACTTGTTTTATCTTCAAATCAAATCAGAACATGTGAAAGATGAGACATTTTATAGTTATTACTCTTACTCTTCTTCTCGAACTCATCCAACACACGCATCAAATGGACAATAAAGACCGTTTCATGCACCAGACCCATTACCGATGAATATCATCGACAGAAAATGTAAAAGTGATGGAAAAGTTAGTTTTTCGTATTTAATGAGCGAGCCTGAGTCACGACTCGACTCACATTTTTCTCTAACTTGCACTCGAAGAAAAACACTCAGTAAACTTGATGAATTGACTTGCCTCAGAGATACACACTTTTTCGAGTATTTACTCATACTCGCCCATCTCTGACTCGCATTACTTTCCAGTCAGTCATATATTTTAACTTTATATTATTATTATTATGATGGTTCTTATACTTGTTATACACGAAAATGGAGAGAATTAGATGTCTACCGTTAAATTCGAAATATCAAAAAACCAGAAGAGAAGAAATAAGAAAATATGTAGAGAACGTTCGACAGAATGAGCATAAAAGAAGATGAAAGTTTTTATCTTTTGAAAATGACTTGAGTCCATATTTTATGGGAATCAGACTCATATTCAGGTGAGACTTGAAAAAGTCTCTCGATACTTTTGACAAAATGTCTAGCTAAAAATAGAGAATTTTTTCCGAGATTATCGGTGATGTTAAACAGGAAAAATCACTTTTTTTACGTTAATATGATTATCGTTTACTTTTGTGAAAATGAACTATTGATTACTATTTAAAATGTAAAAATAAAATTATTTTCAAAAATTCTCATTCATTATATCAGATATAAAGAATTTTGACTCAAAATGTCTCATTATTTGGCTAAAAGATTATTTTTCTTCTTACTGCATAACAAAGATCTATTCTCAGATAATGATAATCGTAATCTTATCATAAATAAAAATCTTTTCTTTTTCCTTTTCATACGAGTGTTTGACAAGGTGTAATTAATATCTGTACTTACCTATTCACTTTATACAACAAAAAAAGAAAAAAAAAAATGTTGTTTTGGTTCTGAAGAGGATACTGTTCTAGATAATCATTCTAACTCTCTCTCTCTCATTTGTTCGTCTGATAGTTGTCTTTTTTCTCATTCTATCATTATTTGTTCATAATTATTTTGCCGATGGTTAGATTAGAGAAAATAATCTCTTCGTTTTCTTTTTTTCTTCTTCTTCTGTACATACCATACACATTGAAAATCTGGCCCATATACATATAAACCATTACTCACTCACTCATGTTGTCTTATTATTATTTTTATTATTTTTATTATCGTATATGATGTCTGATATTCACAACCTGAATGATTGACAATTTTCGATATATATTTTTCTTCTTTTTTTTTTTATTTTCGTGAAGAAAGGTCATTCGACAGATGAACACTGGAGCACATGTCATCATCGATTTTTCATTATTATTAATCGGTAGAGAACTCGAGAGATGACCTCAGACGTACGGTATTTGACGTAAAAAAAAAGAGAAGAAAACATAAAGATCATATCATTATTAGCGATAAGTCTCTCTCATTAAGAAAGAGGAGGTGAACTTTTTCGACTGTTATTTGTTATTAGATCACAAATATAATTTTATAAATGATCTTTAAATAAGAAATTAACAAAATCAACAGATAGATAGTTCGGAAAGAGCAAAAATATTTTTCCGCTGGATATGTTATAAAATACAGAAAGAATGAAGTGTGAAATTCAATAAATAAAAAAGTATATTAAAAAAATAAGATTTTACGCATATTCCAATATTTTGTACATCTCAAAAAAAGATAAAATCGTCCATTTTCTTTCTCGAAAATGATGACCTTCTATTTATTTTTTTTTTATGTATCTAACACTGAATTAAATTAAATAAGTTTCAAGATCGCGAATGAACGATGATTGTTACAGGCGAAAATTGGTAACGAGAAAAATAATTATGTATATTATTAAATTAGAAAACAAGAAAAACTAAAATATTCTTTTACTGATTATCGTTAACTAAATAAGTAATTAGAAATGTTTCATTGCAAGCAAAAAGGGAGAGCGAAACTGACGCAATGTAATAAAACACTCACTTATCTCTCTCTCTCTCTCTCTCTGTCAAACGGAACAAGAGAAATAGTAATCGGATTTCATTTTCTACTTCTTCTGTTATGTCTTGAACACTTATAGGGTTATATATGAACAAATATTATGGACATTGTGAATAATAAATAAGTTCAAATATATTTACTTTTGAAATCAACGTATTCAAAGTAAAAATAGAAAAATAACTGAATAAAAAATGTTAATACAAAAGAAAAACTGAAATAGAGCACACGTCTTTGTTATACATGTAGACTGGAAAGGACACTATCGAAGGGAACAAATGATTGATGTAGAAGAAGACTAAAGCAAAATTTTACAGGTAAACATAAAAATTTCATCATCCACTAAGTTGAGCATTTGAAAGTATGAAATTCTCTTCAATTTATCAATTAAACGGTTCATCAATTTGGTAACAATTTAAGAATTCGAATGTTTCCGATCTCTTTCTTACTGATGGAAATAATATCCACTGGTATTCTAACTTCATCAAGAAGTTATCTTAGAGAAATAGATTGATTAGATATATGAGATCAATTGTAACAATTAGATAGGATATATCCTAATATTTATTGCATTATAAATGATCAAAATGTCATATTGCATCATGTTAGCTGAATTGCTTTTGATTCAATCCAATATTCTTTCTTCTTTCATGTATACAAAATAGAAAACATTTATTTATTTAAATTAATTGAAAAGAATAATTGTACACCCGGTCGATCCGTGACATTTTTTCTTTATAAACTGTAATATAGAAGAAGAAAAAAAGAAAAATTCTTATTGTCTGATTGATCTCATTGTTTCAACAAAAAAAAAAGAATACATATACATACAAAAAACTTGATCAAGCTTTCACATAATTTGTGACTATTGGTATAAGTGAAAGACAATAATTATTTAGAAATTCTTTTAAAACTGGAAATCCCAGTAGAAAGAGTGTGTGTGCTGTCCTATGACTGACTACATCACATCTATCTTGACGACATTGTACGTGTATATGTGTGTGTATTAATTTGTCTTGTGGCTCATCGATATAATCATTTTAGATGATACAATAATCATGCAACTGTACAAATAGAGAGAAAGACAGACAATGTGTATGTTCACGGAAGAAGATGTTAATTTGATTCAATAAAGATCATATATTTAGTTTTCATGCAATTTTCTAGACATTACATTATAATATGAAATCAACGTTTTATGATAACGAAATCTTTCTGGTCGGATAAAATGGACTTATAAGAGAGATAACACTATTCATTTATTGTTAGAAAATGTATCTTTTGTTCAAATTGTGTCAAACAGTTTGTCAAAATAAAAAATATGGTTAAAATTCGATTAATATAAAAGAATTATATAAAAAATTCAATTCGTTCTAACTTGAATTGCTCAAGTTCTATACGATAAGTTACTATGGAGAAGAGAACGATGTGTAAGTACAATGGCTAATGAGATTTGAAATTGAGTTTAAGACGAAAGAAACATTAGGATGTACGAAAACACGGAAAAATATTCAATAGAGTTGAAAAATGGCGATATATGTAACAATAGAAACAGAAAATGGTGACTGAGATTAATTTAAGTGAGAATTGAAGAAATAAAACAGTTCGGTACTGATTTTTGTCCATTAGACAAGAGCTGTAAGCAAGGAAAAGGAAAGATGGCTGATTGCTGTATAAATATTTTTCCCACATTGAAACGAACGCTTCTTAATCACATTATTGAGTATATCGTTCTTTCTTTTAGCCATAAAAAAAGTTTACTCACCACAAGAGTGGATTATCATTGTATGCACGCATCTTTTTCGTCTAGATAGTGGCTTGCGGTTTAAGACATATACAGTGGAAGTTGAGAAGAATCGGAGCAGCATACAAAAGCACTATGTCTGTTTTCCTCAAAATAAAGATTACGTTTGACAGTCCTTATTGTATTCGTCACCGGTGATTTAAATGAGTAGCGAATATTTTTCGGTATCTATAAATTCATCCTATTGTTTTCTATTTCAAATATTTTTTCTTGAATAAAAGTTCTGTGTTTCATCAATTTACATACCATAACATTCATTAAATGTAAAGAACAAACATATGATGCCATATTTCAAAGAAAAGTCGAGTAGACTTTGTTTCTTAATTGAATCGGTACATTGTGACATATCAATTGTAGGAGTGGCTAATTTTTTTTCTTTTTTTATACAGTCGTAGAATAAGCAGTGCTGTTGTATTTTTTAAATCGATTTCAAAAGAACGAAAAGATAATGAGAAAGACAGAAATATAACACTCTCTTAGTGAAAAATCTTAATTTAACAATGCACATATACTGTTACTACATGCTGATTAAGAACATGGTCTTAATTAATATTTTTTTCTTCTGAAATAAAAGTTGACACGTGCTGTGGTGAACATATGTCATTTGTAATAGCGATAGGAAAACAACATAAGATTAACTGCATCTCATAAATCACTTTCATTCTGAAATAGATATTCAATATGATATCGTTAATATTAATCGAAAAGTTTCGTCAACGGTTTGAGATAAGCCGTTTGGATTTATCTATTGGATTACTTTTTACTAAATTTATGAGACATACATTTTACAAATCACTACTCTTCTTATGGCCTCCCTCCCGCTAGGCTCTTGTATTAAAGACGAATAATCATACACCGCTTTTTTTGACTATGTCAATCATATTCTTGTAACACACAATGTTGAAATAAATCGCTTATACTGTTTATATGAACAAACATTAGTTCAATTGTTCCTGTCAACAGGATATCTTTTGATCTTTCTGTATATGTTCAATATTTAGAATTTTCTATTAAAGGACACCCCTTATTTTTATATATGATCACTATTGTATACATCTATTTTACTATTGAACCCTGATAAACACAATTATTTAACTAACACTCAGCATGCGTCAAAGTTACCACATGTGTCAGGTCATAGAATGGTGATACTATGTACAATTTCAGTCAATATTTTGTACAAAGTTGCTTATCTGGCATGGTTCTATCTCTCTCACTCACTCGCAATATATATATATATCGAATAAAACATGAAATATGATGATTTAATAGCTTAAGGATATAGGCGTTGTCTGGGTTGTTCTTGTTAAACAGGATCTCTTTCTAGAAATAATTTATTTAGTTTAATGATCATTTTCTATTGTGCATTATCAAATGATAAACAATTCTTTCAGCTCATCATGATCAGACGTTGCATCATCTGAATGATCTTGTGTTTCATTTAAATAGTAATCTACTTTATACCTAGTTTATCTGTCTATCCGGAAAATTTATACTCCAAACATAGGGTTCTTCTGTCATAAAATCCATCTATTTCATTGTGTAAAAATTTTATATTTTTTCATATTCACTAAGGAGGGGACCGTTTGAAATGCCCCCTTCCGATTCCAATGATTTGTACATGGATCGATAGACCTCAGTGAGGTGTTAAATATCCCCAAAGGATTCGTGCCTATGACTGTTGAAGGCCCGGTTTTCTGTAAAACCAGCTTTTCAAGGACTCTAAAAAATAGCTCAAACCATTTTTTAATAAGGCATGATTGTAGCTTTCTTCTGAATTTCTGGTTAAAATGAGACATCTCCCAGCTCTACACGACCTTTCTTAGCAAAGTTATAGATCTTACACGAAAAGCCCTAAATATTCATTGTCAAAAAAACGTTATAAATTAAAAAATAAGAACTTCGCTACTGTTATGTACAATATTTCTGACAAATACTTATAACTTATAACTGTCAATAATGCTATGATAATCAGAGAATCAAATGGTCAAATCGACTATTTTCAACAACATAATTTTTAATCGAGCGAGCATTATTTCAAATCCTAGTGTCACCGATATAAACTGTGTCAGCTAACAGATAAAAAAATTTTGAAAAGGTTTTCTTGTTGTTATTAATTCCTGCCGTATTTCCGGATTTACTTCTGCCGACTTAAGAAGAGTTTTGTTTTCTTGCTACGTACTTCCCATTTTTACGTGGCTCTTTGCTGTATACCCTCTTTTTACCGAAAAACAACGAGCGGACTTGTCACACTTTTATTATACTTGCTTGAAGCGTGTTACTCGTAAATTGCAATGGTCGCATTCTTTCTTCGCGTTTGTTCTCAATGAGATATCCCTAGAGGATCGATATCATCGCTATTGGGAGAAATATTGGGCTGCTCTGGCCGAATCTACCGACGGCGATCTCTTATTTGAACAAGCAAATCTTAATGAATTTCGAAGAGGTTGGATAGATGAGGAAAATTCAATCAGATGTCTGAGAAAATCTAAAAGGTTTGTGGAGCATACTACTGTCCTCGAAAGGTGCGTTCAATGGTGTGCAGACAATTCCTCCAATTGCTCGATTCCAAATTTTGATATAAACGACATTCAACTGCTACAAGCTTTTCCAGAAACTTTCTAAGGGAGGAACGATGGATCTTTACTACCAGCTTTCTTACTAACCTCGTCTCTCTAGTCACTATCTGAGTACTGCTAAGTGGTATTGCATGCTATATATAACATACGATCTGTTTATTGTATTTGTTTGTTCTAAAACTCTACTGTCATTCTTTCGGTTATTTTGGGCTGTGTAATGTATTCTTTTCTATTCTTCTTCATCTCTTTTTTCTCCTTCTTTGTTATATACTGAGGTACTGAAAGGACCACACTGGTCATCAGTTATTTGCAAATAAATAATAAAAAATAAAAATAGATAAATCTGTTTTTCTGCTCATTTTCAGTTTTACCACGAATCTGAGCATTATCGTTTATCTAAGGTACACGGAAAGCAAACTGACAGTGAAATTTATTTTTGGCTTTATTATACATATTCTGATTCACCAGGTCATGCTGATCACGAATATCACCTTCCGAGCTCGAAAAAATTGAATCTTGATGGAGAAAACCGCGAAATACTGAGATGAGGTCGAAAACGTTAAAATCCGTTCTTTTTCAGAAAAAGCTCCACAATTTTTTTCTTTTACTTTTTTATTTACTTTTTTTATTTTTTTCAGATTTTCGGTCAAAAACTGATTCTAGGAAGATCTCTTTCATTGAAGTTTGACCACATCTGAAATTTTGGCAGAGCTCAAAACTCGTTTGGCTTAGGGGTCGACATCTTCAACTTGCTCGTCTAATAAGTTTTCTAGGTTAAGGGTGAGGGACCTCATTTACACACCGTTGGATAGCCCAAGTGATAAACTTCAACTTGACGTTGAGACTTTTTCAAATTGTTTTTTCGTTGCCGCGAAAAACGCCTTCTATTTGAAAAAGCGCTATTTTCAACCTTTTTTTGTGGTGCTGGTGCAATAATCAGCAGCAAAAACATTTTGTGGCGCTCTAAACTAAGAAGATAACTTTCCAAATCTGGTTCTCTACATGTTCAATGTCTCTGTACTTGGTCAATCACAGTAAAATAACAAAATGAAAAAAGGCTCTAAGAGCAAACAAAATAAGAAAATATTGGCGACCTCTAAACTTTCGCGTTACTTATTCTCGCATGACTTTTCACACACTTCGCTAAAAAACATTTTCATCACTTCCCCATACAGTACAGACGCATGCTCTATATCCCGATCGGGATATATATCCCGTTTTGAATCAAAATATATCCCGATCAGGATATAGCCAAAAAACATATAGTCCAATCGGGATATAAATTCGATTTTT
>CAJNOQ010002959.1:0-22011 GCA_905250885.1 Didymodactylos carnosus | reverse complement strand
ACTGCTGAACTCTATCACATATGCGAAAATTAGCTCATTATTCCAGTGGATAAGTGAAGTGCCTCTAATTACCCCGTACGGGGTAATTAGAGGCACTTTGATGGAGCTCTTCGCATTTTGGATCTGACTCAAAATTGGCCGGAGTTTTTGAAAAGATTTTTATATGAGCGTGTAGAAAAATGTTTGGTCTACCATCATGTTCAATAGCAACTTTTTCCGATCAAAAACGGCCAAGAAATACCAAAAAAAAGGAAGAAATTTTCGAAGAGTGCCTCTAATTACCCCGAAGTACTCTAATGTTTCGACAAACAGATAAATCAAAAGTATTTATCTTAGATTACACCAAGACTATGACTATGTGGCCAAGACGAATGCATATATAGAAATATCTAAACACTCCCTGAAACAAATAATAGACGGCACAAATACACTCTTGCGAAACTTATTGGGGCAGAAACGTATACCAGCTAACCAGCTCTAATTACCCCGAAGTACTCTACTTCTTTGTTTTTCTTTTTTTCTAACAGATGTATCAAGGCAATGGATTTAGATGCGTATTCAGTCGATCAGATAGATCATTTTCTACTAGTCGTTCTTGAATTATCTGTTTTATTTTTTGACTGAAGTCATCTACTATTGGTCTGACAAATTTACGCTGAATTGGTTGTTCTTTAAATTTGTGCATTTTATTTTGTTAGTCATGACTTTTACCTGGTTCGGTAATCTTTTCAGTGCCTCTCTATAGTTGGAGTATACATATTTTGGTCCACATCGCAATATTTGTTTCTGCAGGGGTATCAGAAATCCTGCAGTGTTAGTTGCTTGTGGTAATAATCCATAACGCGAATGATGGGAGTGAGCGGCAGCTCGATTCATCACTGCTCGCTGGCTGTGCCTCATTTTGATTCTAAAAAATGAATCTTGGCAGCCCGTTTACATTTTTCAAGTTTTTCCATGCCGATAAGTACTGCATCTATCAGACCACGACATGATTGTGGTAATTTACGATAAATTTATTTATCTGTTCAGCGACTTTTACAATTTCAGCTTGTTTTGCGTCGATCATATATTTCGAGCAGCATGATCGTTTTGGTCTGTACTATAGCCGTATCCCACGTCTATTGGATATGATTCATTTCTGGATCATTTGTCTCGAGTTTGGTCCTCAATAATATGTGCAATTGTTTGAGTGAAGGAACTATCTCCTGGTTGTCAGAAAGACGTGAGATTTTGCTGATAGACCATGCGCTGATTGAGAAATTCCTTTTCTCCTAATGTCATAGCATTTTTACTGTAAAATTAAAGATTTTGTATTTACTGTAAAATTATTATATTTGTTGTAGAGCACTAGTGCGAACTAGATTTGATTCTAGGTACTTGATAGAGCCTGAAAAAAGTTGTAAAAAATCTTAAAAAGTGTTTCGCTGCGTGACCAATATAATAACGAAAAAAAATTTTAATTTTCGGGTCTGTGAATGATGAAACAAAAACTTTTCCATGGCATTGACTGGATGAAGAGATTGTGGTGAATCCACATAAATTATTCATTATGTGAATTTTACTACACAATAACTTATACACAAATATTTAGAGTAAATGCAGAAACATATGAGTATATAACAAAAAAGTAGAATATTCAGTGGCCGATAGTTTAAGTTTAGATAGAATACGTTAAAAAATGTGGATTTGACAATATTGATTATTTTTAGGTGCTAATGCTCCATAGAGTTATGATAATAGACATAAAATTAGCCAAATACGTGATAAAGTAGAGAAGTTATAATTGTGTTGTAAAAACTCATACAATGTCAATACTGAAGTCATTTAAAATAGATATAGGAAAACATTGTGTAAATATATGCGAAAAGAAGAATAAGAAATGACTTGTCCTACATTTTTCGTAAAATCTTCAGAGAACGTATATTAAATGATTTAATTGAACTTGATGACAACCAATTCATTTGCGCCAGTAGATTGGAATATGAGTTCCACAAACTATTTCTACAGATTCAAGATGGATTACTGAAATTAAAATAACTAATATCTTTGCGTTATTATTCATGGATTTGTGCAAACATGATATAAAAGTAGTTGGATGCTACTACTTTGAAACTGAAACAATTCGATGGATTAACGAACAAGTTTGAAAGTTCACGAAGCTAAATTTTAGTTGTTTTATTGTTTAAACTTTTTATAAGCCATTTCTTCAATTTCATTATCATCGTTTTTCATATAATTCACTTCACTTTGACTATCCAATTCTCTCATTCGATCACTACTATTACATCGTGTTGTATTACCAGAGATAGATGATGCTGTCGGTGTTAATGTAGAAACTTGAACAGATGGTTGATCAAATTTAAGCGCTGGAGCTGCAATAAATTTGATTTTATCACAATATTTTGCCCATAAACAATCATAAGAATCTAAAACTTGCAAAATACAGTAAGTATACCTCTTAAACAACATTTCCTCTTACCTAGATCAATATTTTTAAATACCAAAGTCCAGACTTGATCACATGCTCTGTAAGATAAAAGTTTTGCTTTAAATGTTAAATAATTTGACGTACGTTGTGTGAGTGTGATATTCATTGAACGATCAAATTCTTGTAAAATTTTTTGTGAACTACGTTGATTAATTGTATGACGTTTCAACATATCTTGTAATGATTCTTCTAGGGCAATACCAATTGTTGTACTACGGTACATTTGATAATAAGCAACAGCCATTTTCCAGACGCTCCAACCCTATATACTTCTTTGTAGAATTGAACAACTTCTGTTGTATGAATGTCACACTCTTAATTATGATAATTAAGCAATGTTTGATGTCATGTGAGATCAACATTTCTAAGACAAAAGGAAGAGGACGGCGGGTAAATTAATTAATGTAGTGTGAAGCATACCGCATTCTAGTAATAAACTGCGTGTTTACTTTCTAGACTACAAAACTGTCATTTTCTGTAACGATTTTCTCGTAAACTAGAAGGGCTACTGTAAAATTTTAAACAGAAGCAGTGAGCGGTGAAAGTGTCCTTTTTTGAGACTTTTTAGCCAATCCACTCATTAACTAGAAGGCTCGAAAGAAGGTGTTTGAATGTTTGGGACTTGTAGTTTTTTCAAAAAAAAACGGATAATTAATCTGAGTCATACTGGCATTTTTAAAGCAGAGTGTTCAACGAACAGCTAACGCAATGACTAGCCATTAGACATCCTACTGTGTTATAGATAATTAACGCAGTGTGTATGATAAAATCTCTAGGCTATGATAAAGGTTATAGCATAGTTGCAAGAGAGAGCATCTCATTTCGTAGAGTCAAATGGGATAATTCCGGCTACTTGCACAAGTAGCCGGAATTATTTTTTAATTCTTAATTTAATTTAATTTTTATTTAGTATTTTGCGTATTTCTAAGGCGTTTTTAATCGGATAAGCGTGCTATTGAATATGAAGATAGAACTAACAGTTCTCTATCCGCTGATGTAAAAATTTCCTAAAAATCCCTCTCCGTTTTCGACCAGTGTTCAAAAGGAGACAACGACTTCCAAACCGGCCGGAATTACCCCATGTGGGGTAATTCCAGCCGGTTCATTCAAATACATGGAGTTTTCTGAAACAAACCTCTGCTAATTAACGATAAGTCCTAATCAGGTAGAAATTACATCAGTTTGAAACTCTTCTTCTCTTCTACCTGTCATACAAATTTGAAATTATTAGCACCTATTCTAATGAAGTTAATTAAAATATAGTAAGACGTGGGTTAGATTTCTGATTTTTTCATTTTTCTCGACTGAGGTAATTCCGGCCTGTCAGCTATTTTTCTGGGGGTAATTCCGGCCGATCCATTCAAATACACGGAGTTTCCTGAAACAAATCTCTGGTACTTTTCAGAAGTAGATTTCTGACAAACTCTTCAGGTAAAAGGTATTCGTCATGTCATTACCTACAATATATGTGAAAATTGCATCTTAATAGCACAAAATCAGCAGACTCTATGATCTTAAATATTTTGATGTAATTTTACACATATTGTGGTAATGAATTTACACAGTATTATTAAACATTCTCATTAATTATGAGAAAGTCATGAAAAAATTTCTATATATATCATGGGCTGTACTCTTATGAGTTGAATAGAAAAATCAGACGTGAAATTCGATTAAAATTAAGGAAGATAATATTGAAGGTAGAATTAGATGTTTATAAAACACATATAAAAGTACTTACCGAAACTCATTTCAAAACTGATTTGATAGCTGTATTTGTGTAATGGGTACTGGCGTGCGAATGTGATTAAGGTAAGTGCCAAGCATTGCGCAAAATACAATATTTCTGCTATATAAATAATCCAACAATCACTGATTATGAAACATAAACGTTGTTTATAGATTTTTGCAATATTCAATAAGTAAAATAAATTTTGGACAGTTGGAAACTGTATTTTATAAAAAATATGCTTGTAAATTACGAGCATCAGAAATGATGCCCTAACTGCACCACTATGAAAATTTAATTTAATTTTGGCATCCCTCCTACGTCAAAGCTTATTCTTAAATTATTAATAGTGTTTAAAATTTTTAATAATATCGATGAAAAGAGAAGATTCCACGGTATATTGGTTAATGACACAAGACGCCTAGTTCCCATACTGTATGAAGAGACATACGTAATCGATCACGCCGAATCTGGTACCAACGTTTATTTTTCAAGGAAAAAATTAAAATTCTAATGAAAACCGTGTTTTAAGAAAATGACTGTTTTCATTTAAGATTAAAGAACTCATAATTTATGTATTCTTGCTATAATTCAGCATTGAGTTATTCTACATCCTATTTATCGTCAGTTTACAAAGAAAATTAGAAAATCTTTTGGTTTTTTGAAAGGACTTCTTTATCCGAACGTATAATCGCGTTTAGAGAACAAAATTAACCATATCCTGAAGTGCCAGTCGTGGGACTCCTGTGAAATTCCACGCAGCATCCGAATCGCAAAAAACCAAACGCCTTGCTTGACTCCCGCTTTGAAGAGGTCACTCTGGTGTATTTGCTCATGAGGAGAAAACAATCTCTTAATACCTTAACTTTTCCAGTTATAAAACACTTTCCAGCGATCTCCTATAAAACTGGTTTCTGAGAAATTTTTTCGACTGCTTTTTCCTTATGAAGTGGTTTGAAGTCTTGGCTACTGAATGGCGAAAACCGTAGGTCTCTATCAGCTTTTGTTATTCAAAAACTAGCCAGGAGCATTATATTTTGAAAATGATAGTGGTTATTATGCTCGAAGAAACCACACACAGATTTTGCGTCTATTCATTAAAAATAAACGGTATTTTTCAAGTGTTTTTTATGAATCAGTTTTTTTTATTGTACGTTATACTAAGATCATAAAATAATAGAAATGATATTCAGTGCTGGCAGTCACATTGTATAAGAATTCACGGCCAAGAATACACGCGTCTCTACCCAAGCAAAAGTTGTTGAGCAGAAAAATTTAAGTGCTCTTGCAGGAGCACTGGACAATGCTCTAGGAACAACATTTGAGTAAAAGAGTAAAAAAAGTTGATTGATGATATTTGTTATGCTTTCCTACTAGTATCAATATCTCTACATGCATTTTATATTCACGTATTATTGTGGTTTAAAAAACAAGCAAAAATAAGCGCAAAAAACACTTATAATATTTGAGAAAAAAATTATCTGACATCTATGACACACGCGATTATAGATTAGAGAAGTAAAATTTAATTACAATAAATACATTATTTATAGATATCCCCCATTGCTTAGGTTGATCGGTGTAGGTAATTTTAACGTTGATAAATATGTCAACGAATTATTTGATTCAAATATTGATCCTCGCGACGATGATAGAGATTGAGGTGAAAACACAAATTGTTGTTGTTGTTGTTGTTCTCGTTGACGATCATTGTGAAGTAAAAGTAATTTTTGAGTAATAGAGTTGAGACCTCCATCACTGATAGAACCATTTTGTTGTTTTGGTCCAGGAGAGTTGGTTGTTGATGATGTATTGTCACTGTCCAGGATGATTTCTTCAATTTCGTCTTCTTGTTCGAGGAGAGCCTCCGATGATTTACGTTTAACACAAGTATTTGAGTGTGTACGGAAAGAACTAAAAAAGATACAAAGCATTGAAAAACTATCTTTGGCACACACTCTTCCTGGATGAGAAGACTTACTTTGCCGGCATATCTTGTTCTTTTGTCGCCGTCGTGTTGTATTTACTTGCTAAATAAGAATTGATTGCTCGTAAATCTTTTGAAGGTAATTTACCAAATACGATCTGTTGTTCATACGAAGACGATGATGGCGTTGTATTAGTTTCTAACAGGTCGGCATTTTCTTGTTGATTTGTGACATTTTGTTTAGTTGCTGTTGAACCGGTCATAATTGTTATAAATTTTCCATTTGGTGTTCGAGTTTTTGTTGTAGTAATTTGAGCTTGACCCGTTTGAATTGAGGATGATAAGACATTAGTTGCTTGAAACGAATTGGATGTCGATGTAAATGGTATGCATGGGGATTGACTAGAATGTAAAATAATAGTGAGTGTCTATGAGTATGCTCTAACATTTGTGAACACCTACTTTTCGCCTCGGTTTGTGGGAATCAATTTTGGCAAAAGTGATGCTCCCAATGATTTGTTCGAATATAAAAACGATGATTCTCCACCAATTTGTATTTTTCTTGGTGATGAAAATATATTTTGATTACTAATTGTAGTTGTTAATAATTCTCGTGGAAATTCAGACAATACTTTATGTGTTTCATAATAAGATTGTACTGTATCCATTGCATGTTTCAAAAATATGTCATCATAGAAACAACGGATATCGCCATGTAACTCGTTACCAATTCGAATACGTGTGCCGGCTGGTTTTGACGGTGTTAAAATGGTGGAAGAAGGATGATATTCGTTTGATAGTTCGTCAACTAAATACAAAACAAATATTATCGATCTATTGTGTGTAATTAAACTTAGTCAAACCTACTTGTTAGTATATCTGTTGATGTTGTTAATACTACACTTCTCAATACATGTTCTTCTGCTCCTGGTACACTTTTATAAACTTTAATTAATTCAGACCACATCAAGGATTTTGACTGCTGTTGTGTTGGATTTAAACTTATTTTTCCATTTGAAGTATAAGAATGTTCGGATAATGATTTTGATTTTGATAAAGGTACGCACATTTTATTTGATGTTAAATAAATACAACAGATTAGGATTTGATCTAGATGCCTTGATCGTAACAATTGGATATGTTTATAGAAAATAGATAAAAATGTATTCCAGACAATTTTTAAAAACAAGGGTGATGTATTCAGACGTTGACAAAGAGTATGAAGACGAATGGAGACAATTGTATAGAGTTTACGATAGAACATGAGATACGGGCCATTTTTCTTTTGTTGAGTGGCCATAGTGTTAGGTGATGGAGGTGGTAGACGATCATTCATATTATCAGATTTTGAACGTTTAATTAATGCACGAGTTGATAATGAATCGGCAGACTAAAAAAAGGTCTCACATAATAAAGGATAGAATAAGTGGTATAATATAGTGAAATAGTATAGAATAGTGGTACCAATTGGTAATCTATGCATCTTATAAACACATTTAGACATCTGTATCCACATGCCGCTGTTGATGAAATGCCGCCGCAGGACGAAATTTTTCCATACCTCACCGTTTCCAACTCAAAAAAATCTGTCGATTCTCTTAAATCAGAACTCAATACTATTCGTAGCACGAAAATTTTATTTTTTCATGCCGCACGCCGCCTTCTTATTTTTCGAACGCTGCAGCTGGAAATTATCATCGACGTACAGATCAAAATACATTTTTTAGGACACAATGACTTTGACATACTTTATCGCTATTGTCATAACCTCGTGTCATGTCACATGAATAAATGGAGGTGTAAATATTATATACTACTACCGTTTGCAAATTAAGAGCCCAGATTGTATTTTGAATAACTTCTTAACAAAACTTGATAGAGACTTACGGTTGTCGCCATTCAATAGCCAAGACTATAAAGTATCTTTTCAGAAGTAAGAACGCTATATCATGTTCAACAAAAGGTTTAAAAACGAACAGAAAATACTACCAAAAGAAAAAGACTATTTTTGCCACTCTTAAGTAGAAAACCATATAGCGCGGATAAAATACAGTACACCGTGATATTGTGACGTAGTCTGGATCAATTTTGATTGAGTTATGAATTTTCTAAGTTTCCGTGAAAATACGCAAAAATAGGTAATGAAGTTTCAGCTAGGTTTCTGAAACTTTTCGAAAAACAAACGTTGCCATGAGATTCAGCGTGGTCGGTAATCTATATTTTCATTCATTCTCATGATTACAATACCTAAAGACATATCGATCCTGAGAATTGCAGACAAACCGATACCACGCCTAAACCAATGACAAATGAAGAGGTCGCTTAGATTCAGTTTTGAAGAGGACACTTTGATGTTAAAATATCAGGTAATGAAACATTATTGAGAAAACCGTTTTCTGAAAAATAAATTTCTATACTTATGTTTTAAAGTTTTGGCTATTGAATGGCGAAAACTGCAATTCTATCAGGTTATGTTCAGAAGTTAGAGACTCTTATAATTGTAAAAAGATAGTAGTACTATTACCGGACTACATTTACTAAAGAAATTTTACTTACAACTATTGAAAGGTTTTGTTCATGTATCGGCTGCTTCTCTGTATCTGCTGTTATGGTGGTCGTATCGTTAAATAGCTGTCGACATACTTTATTCGCTGCTTTTAGGGATATTGGAGAATTCGTCAAATATAAACCGGATGCATGTGTCGGTGTCGTTATCGATGACGACAATTGTGGATTGATAACAACGGTCTGTTGAGGTTTTTTAACATCATCATACATCAGAATACCTGGAATAACTCAATACAGTACTTGCTCTATATAAAATTGATGATAAACATCACAACTCACCTCTTTTTTCAATTTCATTCCAAATTTGTGATTTATCTATCCATGCCATATGTAAAATTATCTGTTCTTCCATTGAATTCATATGTTTAATAAATTCACGTGAATTTCTAATCTGTTTAATAGCTTGAATAAATATTTCAATTATTTTTACAAATAAAAATGCATCCAATTGGTATAGATTTAAAATCCATTTGTAATCATGTTGTTTATCGTGATATGAATACAAAACAAGATCCAAACATAGAGCAAATAATGATTTAATAAATTCATCTTTCATTAATAATTTGTTACATGCTTCAGTACACGATACTTGTTCATTGAGACCACGATGTTGTTGTAAATGTTTACGTTCAGTGGTAAGAATTTCATCAAGACAATGATAGAACAATTTTACAGACATATCCATACGTGCCTTGGACCATCGACAATATTCTTCGGATTGATGATCGTCAACATTTTCCTCATTGCTGCCATTATCGATGTCTCGTTTAGGAGTTTGTGTATAAAGAGATTTTGTATATTCTTGATAGAATACTTGTTTCCAATCATTGACACGTTTTATTAAACTGTCTAAAATAAAGAAATAATACTGAATACTCTCATTCAAAGTAATTATCGTTCTTCTATCCCTTCAATATGTGGTGATAAGTGATTTTATGAATCTTACCTAAATGTATTTGATTTTTAATAATTTGCTTTAAATTTGTACTTGGTTCGGCATTAGTCAAATTGCCAATAATTTGTGCTATATGAGATAGCATTTGATTAGCTATTGATATTGGTGTTGAATGTCCATTTATCCCTAATACATATCGACTACGATTTGTTAACGGTGTTTTAGGTTTGAGACACGTTCGATTTTCATTTAGAGATGTTACTAAATCGTACAATGGTGTTAAACCAGCTTGATCATTAGTTGATGTTAGAAATATCCGTTCATCAATAACACATCGTGTTAATACAATTTCATCATAAGAACGATTAATTTCTCGTAAATTTATTTGAAAATGTTCAATTGGATGTAGGAGAGATGTATAAGTGTCTAAATCACCTTTCAGACGACCTTTGATAAGTAAACGTTTCAAATAGGTTTTTAAATAATGTTCAGAAATCGTACGACAATCTTCGACACGACCACTGTAATGTGAACATAATTCCTCGATTATTGATGGAGAACATCCATGACTTACTGTTACATCATTTTCACTATTATCCGTTGGAGATGAAGTATATGCACCTATAATACATAAATGATAATGTATTAGAAATTTTGTTAAATTTAATATATTTTTAGTTTTTGATTGGTTTGATAGTACTAACCTTTTAGAAGATGATTTAATTTCGATTGTATAACATTAACATAGAACAAATTCATACAAGCCACTAGTAAATGATAGGCACTTACTAAATCATTGGATATAGTTGGAAATTTTGATTTTGTTAATGAAAATAGACTCCAGCATAGACTATACAAGTCATGTTGACTAATGACTGATTGTTGACTACGCTTATTTTTTAATAGTTTTGGATTATTATGTACTTGTTCTCCACTATTTTTTTTAAAATTTGTTATTTGTCCATAAATATGTGTAAACATTTGAGTATATTTCTGATAAACGATCGATACAATATCGAACGAATTTTCTAATTGACCTGTTTGAATGAGAACATACCTTTTTAAAAATAATGTTAAACTTGACGGTCAAATATCGTTTACTCTTACCTATGTTTTTTCGCAATGTTTCAGGTAAATTGGCCATATCTTGCCATTTATGTAATTTATCAAAAAAAACGATTAATTGTAGATTATGAGCGGATTTCAATAAACGATCTAATGAGATAGAATTACACGTCTCATTTCCTAGACCACTAATTGTTGGAATAGTTGTTGTACGACAGGCAACATAGAGTGAACACGCTAACCAATGTAACTGATCACCTTCCAGAACATAATGTCGACGAATATGTATATAAGATAGCCAAGCTTCAGTTAATGTTTGAATATCCATGTTTAGATCACGACACATCGAATCATACTGAACACGGAGTATATCTGTATCTGATTCGATTGGAATGGAAAAGTTAGAATATGACGAAGGTATATCGCTTGATAACATTGTCACGTCTTCTTGTCTAAAAGTATAAAACAAAAGAAAAAATTACTTAATAGATAACTATTTCCGACTATGAATGATCATTAATACAACCGATTATCAAGCATGAAGCTCCTGTACGCGAAGTAAAGTCATAAAACATTTAGATTACATGTTTTAATTAGAAAACACTCATATTGTTATCAGTTCAAAAATAATATTTATTCACTGATAGTCTCGTCTCATAGTGAATGTTCTTATTCTTTTTTGTCTGTTTCCAAAAGCACAACTTTTAACGTAAAATATTCTTAATTGTCCCGAAACGAGATAACTTAACAGAACTGATCGTTGAAAGGTAATTTATTTTAAAGTTAGAGAAAAATCAACTAATTGTATCCAGTTTTTAAAAGTCACGTCTTTATTAAATTAGGCTGAACCAAAGTGTATATACATACATACACACCTTTTTTCAATTACTTAGAAAAACATCAACGATAACGACAAATATACATGTAAAAACGTATTTTTTGATTAAATCAAGACATAGAGCTATATGATCAAGATCATTCTTGTTTCAAATCTTTAAGTCTATACATACAGAGAGAGAGAGAAATAGAAAGTGATGTAATTATCAATATTTATGATTAATGCCTAGAGACTTTTTCATCACATTCTGATTGACGTGAAATATGGAACGAAATAAAAACAGGGCGTGCATTTTCGATTAATATCTGAAGTATTTTCCACTGAGATTAAAAAAGCTTTCTCTCTCTCTCTCTCTCTGGTCATTAATCATATGTATCTCACTCTAAAATTTTGCGTCACCATTCAAGACGAAAAACATCTATTACGTTATCAACTCCTTAGGTAGTTACTTTCTCAACCGCACGAACTTCATAATAATGGAAGGTTTCAAGCAATTTTTTTTGTAAATATATGATTAGTTCTGAGTGAATTCTATAATATTCACCCTAAATTAAGTTTTCACAATACGATTATGTTACCTTAACTTCAATAGCCCTCAATAATGAAAAATACCCAACACATCCGATTGCTATGATCACATTAGACAAACGTATCACCGACAGAAAAGTAAAGTTCATGGAAAAGTGCCTTTTCGCATTCACTATACTCGATAGCTCAGAAGATTTTCTATTTTTTGGCGAAATATATCACCAAAAGTTCAAGAAAAAATTTTGAAACTAATATTATTTTCCAATAAACACTTTCTTTTCCCATTTTGCTCAAAAAATTTTCCTAAACTGTTGACGATATCTCTCGCCAAAAATAGAAAATCTTCAGTGTTATTGAGTATACTGAATACGAAAGAGCACTTTTCCACTACTCTGTATAAACTTTATTTTTTTCTCTTCACATTGATATGCATACATAAAGATTTTGATTTTAAATACATGCTTAGTATATTTTTAAATAAATTTGATTTACTAATAGTTTCCCTTAACGACAACAAGCGACTAAAAACAAAAGATGTCGATTTCAGATTCTGAATAAATAGATAATTGCTAAATCATTTTTTTTTTATTAGAAAAATTTCACAAAATCATAAACTTACTTGACAGACATGGTTGTGTTTTCGATTCTATTATCAATTTTGAATATAAATTATATGCGTTGTGAAATATTGTCTTCTTCTCTCTTGCTTTCTCTCCCTCTCTCTCTCGCTCTGTCTCTATTATATACGTTCAAGTTCAATGATTATTCAAAACTGACTGAATGGCATACTGTACATTCTTTATTTTTCGTTTCACCTTGAACACGTATATATTGTACATGTAGTTTATGAACGAATAACAACAACCAAATCAGTTACGTGATGGACAAAAAGAAATAAAACGAGAGAATGAGCAGAAGGTCATCTAAGATTGAGAGAAAGAATGTATAATATATATGTGAGACGAGAGAAGAAGAAAAAGGGGGTCACCGAAAATGAACGGACGAGAATGGAAGGACAATTTTATATGATTGAACGACTACGGGTAAGATCAAATGGATATGTGTATATATCCATTATTAGAGAAAACAAAAAATATATAATTTACCGGTCTGGATAATAAAGTTAACACTATTTCAAAATCACAATAGGTTCTTAGACAAACATTATAATTTTTTTGATCTATGCTATATATTCACTGGAGAAATGTACACTGGAATCTTTTCTATTCTATCTCTTTTGACTTACATTTTTGATGAAAGTAACGAAAAATTGGAATATTAAGAGAATCGTTCGTATGTATTATAACGAGATATTTGTGGAGAATAAATTTTAAAATTGAGTAGTGACTATGTGTTCAAAATCATCGTACTGATGTCCCATTTATGTATTCTTATCAACCCACCACTTTTCACTCTCAAGTTTCACACTGATTCTCTCAAACAAGGTGATAAAAACGTACGTGTGAGAGCAGATGTTATTTGAATGACGTATTCTATGTTTTACGTCATAATTCAGTACATATTCACTTTGTTATGTCGACGGATAAAATCTAATTTTTCATTTTTTTTTTCTAATGGATAAATACGTTTGTTCACTTGATCTTACCGTCAGAAATGCATCAACAAACATCAGAACAAATAAATTAAAATAAGAGAATAATGTTTTTTCAATTAGAGACTGTTTAGTATATTTCGAAAACAAATTATTTAATGATAAAGATATTGACCAACGTAGATAAAATTAATTTGCTGTTCTTTGAATATAAATATATTCTAGTTGATCAAACACGGGGAAATAATGTTCTTTATTACAGAAAACGTGATTATCGTCATCATTCTCTGATAAACAATATTTTAAACGAAAAAGAGTATAGCCAATGAAACTTGTTTTTCCGTTTGGTAGCTTAACTTTAAATTTTGGAATTAATTATTTTATTAATTATTTCTAATCTGTTATAATTGCATATTTGGTATTTTCTTTTTATCGATGCAACATTATGTTTTATAAAAAGTATTGTCTAATGGTGAATTTTTTCTTCGCTAACCGTTCTCATTTTATTGCGGTTATGATTGATTACCTGCAATCTATTAATCAATCAAATAAATTATTCAATAGTGCTATTATATTTGATTTTTCATAAACTATTTTATTCATTTCAATCTGAAATGAAGAAGACAACGACACGTTTCGTTAACAATTTCATTATAATCTTATACAACTTTGTGAATTATAATCCTGTTACTAGAATTATCAAGGTGAGAGATCACTACATTTTAGCTTAAAGATGTGGTTTTGCAGTTTTTTATGCAAGAGAATGGTAAATAGGATACTCTTCCAATATTTACGTTATGGAATTGTGGGACGCTATTGTTAATTGATAAAAAAGGATGAGGACGTAGACGATTCCATAAACTTTTTCCAATCTTTCCGTTATTGTGCGCATTCAACGAAGTGTTTGATACTTTCTTGGGAGTGCATGCATTCATTGAATTAGTGACAAGATTCCGGTGTCTAAGATAACGGTTCCATCATTCTGTCAATGCGAGAAATAAAGTTGAGTTGAGCGGATCTACGACGATGAAACATTTTTAATTTTTTTATAGAGACAGATTTTTTCTGCGTATTGTATTTAACGATAGGAAATCATTTCTTGGATCGGTTCAGAGAACTGCTACAGAAGTTTATACACTTTCCCGTTGACAACTAACAGATCTTACACGAAACTATTAACAACTGCGCATGCCATCTTATCTGCAGTTTATATTGCTGTTTTCGCGCTAATCGTATTATTTAAGTGTGGATAATTAAGGATGTAGCTAGAACTCCAGTGCAGGATGGGAATTAACAGCTTTTCCAATGTTTTATGAGGTTTGTTTAAAAATTTTACTTTCTATAATGAGAGTTTTCAAAAAATATTTTTTCTGGTAGAAAAACAATTATCTCAAAAAAGAAGGATGGAAGCGTCACTTTCTACACTCCAGTGGACAATGATCGTGTTAAAGTAGTTATCAGCAGGACCATACATAACACTTACAGCGAAATTCAAACCAGCTAAGATCTTCTAGCGCACAGCAATAAAATTAGTAACTTAATTCTTGTAATTCTTCGACGAAGCTTTTACAGTACTCTCAACCTTGGGATACCGCATATCGCAGTTCACCAGTAAGTTTTATCCTCTGATCGCTAGTGCAAAATTTTATATGTTTCATCTTGTCCAATTTCGATTTATTTATTCACGTTGCATGTGCAAAAGCTTATCCAGGTCAAAAACTATAAACTTTATAAAGAATTTGATTCTGAACATGATGTAAGTATGCAACTTTTCGTAAAATTCTATTTGATAATCATTGCAACACATATTTTTGACCAATACGCGCCTTTAAAATACTTATCACATCAGTCTAGAATCATGATGAATAGGAGTTTGTCTTCACATGATTTTCAACCGTATACATTATGAGAAAATTGACTCTTATTTGCATATGGTGTTACTTCTGAGATATAGTTTAATTAGAAGAAAAGTAAACGTTGGCAAATTCCTGATTAGAAAGAATAGCACCGATTAAAAAGCAGAAGAAAATCCAACAAAAACAACATTTTACTAAAAGTAAATTAGATGATAAAAAAGTACTCTTATGTGTAATCAGACTGTAACACCATATGATTCTTCTAACGACAATCATCTGACAATAGTTTAAAGCATGCATATTAGTTCAGAGACAAATTGTTTTTCATTTTCTCAAGAAAAAACCATTTGTTCTGTTAAATATATGATAAAATTTTAAAAAAGTTAAAAAATTGCTTTATTGGAACAATTTCTCATTCTTAACACGAATCATTGATGATGAATTTGTTGCATTATGTTCATCAAACTGTCCGATACATTGAATAAACACTTGCTTTTCTTTAAATGCATTCAATGTTTTCTCTAAATCTTGTTTCTCAATTCCAAACAATAATCCACCACTTGTTTGTGCATCATTCAGTATCATTTTCCAATGTTCTTGTAACGTCGTATCATAATCAACAACATCTTTGGTAAATTCAAAATTTGCCGATGTACCTCCACTAATACATTCATTCATTCGACCATATTTTTCAGCAATTTTTTCATGATCTATCAATGGGACGGATTGTGCATAAACTTGAGCACCGACATGAGATCCCAAACAAACTTCTTTCAAATGACCAAGTAAACCGAAACCGGTGACATCAGTGCAAACATTAACCTGAATATCATTATCTCGTAAACATTCGCAGGCATATTTATTTAAACGTGCCATTGTTTCAATAGCCAACGACTGAAGATTTTCATCATTAATTATTTGACGTTTAACACCAGTCTGTATGATACTTGTGCCAATAGGTTTTGTTAAACATAAATAATTACCTTAAGCATGCAAAAAGAAAAAAATGAGAATATTCAAATAAGATGTTATCATTTGATCTTACCTGCTTTAGCTGTTGAATTTTTCCATACTTTATCTGGATGTATTGTACCCGTTACAGCCAAACCAAACTTTGGTTCCTGATCAATAATTGAATGTCCACCGAGAATATAAACGCCGGCTTCTTGGGCTTTTTCTTGTGCTCCCTCGAGAATACGTTTCAACACTGACCACGGTAATTTTCCACTTGGAAACATGACTAAATTTAATGCACTTATTGGTGTACCACCCATAGCATAAATATCTGATATGGCATTAGCACATGCAATACGGCCAAAATCAAATGGATTATCACAGATAGGAGTAAAAAAGTCTGTTGTTTGTACAATAGCTAAATCATCTCTAAAAACATCGAATATTATAGTGATTTATTGAGTAAGGAATATTTATAATATGTACCTCAATTTATAAACTCCTGCATCATCACAAGTATCACTACCCACTAGAACATTTGGATTTGGGAATTGTTTTGGAATTTGATTTAAAATTGAATTTAAATCTTTTGGACGCAATTTACAACCACAACCCATACCTTTTGTTAATGATGTTAGTTTTATTTCTACCTCCTCTGTTGTAGTATCATTTGACAATTGATCAGGTTTTAGTTTATTTATCGTATCAGACATGATTTTTACAGCGTTGTCAATTTCTTTTTCTGTCGTGTATATACCAGTACTCAAACGAATTGTACCTTTTGCAATATCAGACGATAAACCTAGTAGACCGAAAATATTCAAGATCACATCTGATTTCTAGAAAACGTCATTTAATCATATAATGCTTACAATGCACATTTTTTTACTTACGTGTAGCCTCAATAGCGATAGAATCGTGTCAAAAAAATGCAGTCTTATAATATTTTTTCTTTTTTTCTTTTTCATTCTCATCATGATGTAAAAGATGTTCTCGGGTAAAAAAAGAGCATGTATAAATACACTAATTGACTTGCTTGTTTTATTTCTTACAAGATTCTTGTCTCTTGCTATTTCAGCCCAATTTTCAGCCCCAAATTTTTCACGTTTATCTTGATAAATCAGTCAAGGTTCTTATTTAATATTTTTTGTTAACTTATGTTCTGTCAAGAACTGTGCAAGAAATTGCATTAGTGTATATATATATATATATATATAGTCTATATATATACACTTATTTGCAAAGCAAAAAGTAGAACAGATGCGTTTTATTCTTATATTTTTTTCCAATAAAAAAAGGGCGTATTTTACTCTTTATTTAAACGCACAGTGTCAAGATTATACTCACAGCTCGACTTTTATTCACATTTCCGTAAGATTCTTGTGTTTTTCAGTATTTTAGCCAACAATCTTACAAATGAAAAAGTACATGTATAAAGTAATTTGTAGTTTTCTTTTTGTTTTTCATATACATGAAAGATGCTCGATCTCCTGACATAGACACATATAAAGATTCAATTAGTTCACTACAAGAATCTTATGATAAATAAATAAAATTTCATCAGTCCCTTTGTATAATACTTTTGGGACAAACAGTAGAATAATTATCAAAAAGTTAAAACAAAGAATTTTTCCTGAATCTATCAAGATTAGTTTTATAAATTCTTTTCATTCATATGAATGAAAAGAGAAACAAAATTTTTTGGCGTGTTGCATATACACGTGATTTCATTCAAAAAGTTATGGATTTCTGAAGTTTTTCCTTCAAAACCTAAAAAAACTCACTTTTTTAGTCTCATAAACTTTTCTCTCATTTTCTGTACATGCAAAATTTTTCTTACACGTAGTCTGATAGAAGAAAGTGTTTTTTTCACAATGAGATGTTTTACAGAATTTTCCGATGAGTTTTCGCAGAGATATAAGCATCGCGGCAAATGCTCTGAAAAAAGTGACCTATGTATAAAATGCGTTTCAACAGTGAGAGATGAACAGTTTTCCTTACCTAATGCTTTTAATACTGGTGAATATGCACTTTCATTTGTCGAATGACATGCTGCCCCTGTTGATATAGCAACTTTATCTCCAATTTCATTTAATATCTGATTAGCCTCTATATTTGGAAAACTTATATTCAAAGTATTGGGTAATTTTAATTGTTGATCACCATTTACTCGTATAAAATTCTTTCCAATTTTATTTACCAAACCATCATACAATCTTTTTGTCATTCTTTTCATTAATAAATTCCTATCTTCTAATTCTTTCGTTACTAGTTCACATGCTTTACCTAGTCCTACAATTTCAAGAACATTTTCTGTACCCGATCTTCTACACATTTCATGTCCACCACCATGGAAAAGTGGATCAAGTTTAACACCGTGATGAATATAAAGTGCACCAATTCCTTTTGGACCATAAAATTTATGTGAACATATTGTGAGTAGATCAACACCTAAATCATTAACATTAACAGAAACTTTTCCAATTGATTGAGAAGCATCGGTATGAACGATGATCGTTGGATTAAATTGTTTGCACAGAGAAGTAATTTGTTTAATCGGTTGTAATGTACCTGAATTGAAAAAGAAAATTATTGAATACTCTAGAAAAACAGAGTCAACTATCTACAAACCAATTTCATTATTTGAATGCATAACACTAATAAATATTGTATTTTTTCTAAGTAAATACTTTAATTGTTCTAAATCTACTAAACCATTTGGTTTAATGTTTAAATAATCTACGTCAAAATATCCTTTATTTTCAAAATATTTGAACACTTCTAAAACGGATGGATGTTCAATTTTACTTGTAATAACATGATACTTTTCAGTTGTTTGATATTTTGACATTAGTGCACCTTTAATGGCATAATTATTGGATTCTGTTCCACCGCTAGTAAATATTAATTCATCTAGATCACATGAAATGCATTCACATACTTGTTTACGTGCTAATTCTACAGCAAATTTTGTTTCAAACCCGTAATAGTGTGATGATGAAGGATTACCAAATGATTTAAGATAAGGTATCATGGCATCAATGACATCTTGATGGAGAGGAGTGGTTGAATTATAATCCAAATAGATTGGAGGTGATAAACATTTATTGTCACTATTTGTCATTTGATCAATTCTACTGGAATAAATAAACTTTCTTTAAAGTAGTGGACTTCCAAGATATGAGCATAGAATTTAAAATTAAGTGACGATAAACTTGAGTATATTTCCACCGCTAATCCAAAACTCGAACAAAATTATTTTTTGAGCGATATTTATACATGGTTGAATAGAGCTCGTCGAGCTGAGTAGGACTATGTGTATTTTGTCTCTCAAATTGACTCTATAAAGAGAAAATTTGAAAAAGTCAAAACTTTTAAATAAAACTGACTTTTTGGCCGTTCATGTTGTTTCGAAGATTCAAAAGCGTTTTTTAGAGGCAACATGTAAAATTGGGTCTAGACACATGAGTTTGAGAGCTAATATATTCAGAAAATTTTGGATCTGAGTCAAACCTTGAAAATGCGCCCAGACCACGTCGCAAAAGTTTCAGGTCTTCTCAGGTGAGATATTTAATAAAATCACACATTAGCTGATTTAGTTTTTGGTGCTGATTCCGAATATGAGATTATTATCGTTGAAAAGTTGAATTTTGACAGAGAAAATGGCAAAATACGATCCCAATTTTATGGTTTTTTCACTGATTTAATCTGAAAGACCAAAACGCATATTCTTACTCAGCTTGATGAACTCAATCCAACCATGTATAAGTATCACGAAAAATAATTTTGCTCGATTTTGGATTAGCGACACCTTACTTTTTTTCTTAGCAGTTGACAAAATAATATAAATTCTATTTTAGATTATACGTAATACAATAAAAGTGTTTGAATCTAACTTAAGGTTCACAAACTATATACTTACAATACAAACTATATATTTTGAATGTATCTGCTGTTCGTCCGTTAGATTTTTTTTACATTCTTCTTTGAGTGGCATGTAGATATATTTATTTATGAAAATATGCCAAGAAAATTAGAAGAGAAGAAAATATAGTGTACGATAGACGTATTCTCTCATTTAGCATCATTACGAGAGTCATTGACTCATGAATGAAAATTGTATTTCAAAAGAGGACATAACAATTAAATGCTAACAATGGTTAACGTACGCGCAAGGAAGAAAACGGTGAACAAATGATGATGCAATAGACGCGACAGAACGAAGAAGGGAAAAGAATGTCAACTTTTTTTTCTCATACTTGTCTGTATACATTGTACAAAATAAAAGAAATTAAGAAAACTATGAAAAGAGTCGTTTCTGTTTAGTTTTCATCGTTCTGCTTTTTCCTGCGTGAATGAATGAATGATGCATAACACTATTTAAATGAAAGAAAGAAAGCGAGCATCACGTTTATGTGGTGATCATTTTTTATCTTATTATTATATATGTGGAGGATTAATACAGTAAAGTTGAACCAAAATAGACATAGTGTCATATTCAATACAATTTCTGAGAAAGTACAGGTCATCAGAAATGGACAAGTGCGATCATTTCCAAGTCAAATGAAAAACATTTTTTATTAATTTCAAGTTTGAGTCATATGGGAGTCCGTCCTTCAACAGATGACTCAAACCATCAGTTTTCTGATGTCTTTTTATATGCCGATTACAATTAGAAGTTACACCGATCATATTTCAGACGATTGATCGGCATAGTGCACATGTAGCATATCAACGATCACTATACAGCTTTATTCACTTATTTTCAAGCGGTTTTTGTCAGTTGACTATATTTCTGCCAAATATAAGACGTTTTTTATTTTTATATGGCTGGATAGAGCATTCATTTCTCTATCGAACTGTATAATCCCCCCTCCCGTAATAGAAGCCCCGGAGGCTTCTAAACTGTCCAAGCGTTCAAAATTTTTAGGAGAACTTCTAATAGGTTGCACTATTTTTCAAGGGTTTCACGTACAAAAACTTTGTAACAACTTTTAGGATTTTCCAGAGCTTTTCGAAGGGATTTCAAGGGGATTTCGAGATTCTCATGCTGGTATGTACATACCAGGACGGGGAACAGTTTCTGCTAGAAAATGGCCCAATATGATTTTGAGTGAAAATGATCGGAAATGCTTCCCTTTTCACTTCCCGACACTTCCCACTCTCAAAAATTCATTCTGCTGTCTTTCAAACAAAAATTACTTTTCATTTTTCGCCACCAGTTCAACAAAAGTCATTTACATTTTTTCGCAAATTTATCGTCCTATTTCAAAGTCCTTGAGCAAAGCTCATACATAATAACAGAAGAGAATTTTCTAGGCTTCAAAATAAACTATAAACGAGGTTTTCAAAAATATGCCCATATAGCATAATTGTCGAAATACTGTGCGTCTGTGGCGAACTTTTCTGTTATGGTTTGGTAGTTAGCACGTGGAGAGAGAGAGAGAGAGAGTAGGCATGCACCAGTTTTTAACTGATGTTGGAGCATCCGGGAGAATTGCTACAAATCAGTTATCACGATTCTCTCAGAGCTGTAAAACATCTAATTTTGTAGAAAAATGTTTGCTCTACAAAATGCATTTGTTAAAAGAATTCCAGAATCATTTCTAAG